>ML736174.1:0-20108 GCA_009193595.1 Aspergillus bertholletiae
CTACGGAGTAGCGGGGAACGTAAAAAAAAAAAAAAAAGAAAAACAAGAAAATCAATCAAACAAAAATACCACCTCAAGCCTCGCAACATGTTACTTTACTTCATTTAAAAGAGTCTCCCTGCACGCCCACTGATGCATGCGGGTGTTTACTACTCGTACCAAGCACGCAACCCCCCCCAATAACTCTGGTGGGCACCCAATCACCATCTTCTGTGAATTTCTTTGGCCCCAAATCCGCATATTTGCTTGCTCCTCCCACCGGTGGGAAGTGAATAACATTGCAGGGGATTTTGAAAAGTCGATCGCGGTATGCGGCCAGGTTGGGAGTAAAAGCGCCTGCGGTACGGAGTCTAGTCCTCGAGGGCGGTCACTCTGGGCTGGGGATGATTTATCCTTATGGATTCCAGTGATTACTACTTGACATCACTGAACCTCGCATCGTCACTTGTCGGGTTGCCTTCCTCAAGTTTGTGCTGCCTCATATCAAACTTTCTTCCCTGCATGGACGGCCTTGGGCTTGACGAGGACTCGCCCTTGGAATGACAACACTACTAGATACCACCACTCAGAACATTCAGTTGTACAATTCAGGCCCCATCACGATTGGTTGACCTGTAAGTTGTTGTATTTTCTTCTCTGTGGCCATGAGAATTGTCGAGGTCTTGAATGGCTCCTTGATTCCCTTTTTTTCATGGCGTTCAGAAATACTTAATATGGCATCGTTCAATATACGTCCTCGGTACAATTCTCCATCGATTTTCCTTTCGCTTATTTGCTTCATCTTTTCGTTGCCTCCCCTGCAACGCTGCTGTCTTGCCAGCCCAAGACAATACCCTGCTTCATTTCATGACTTCGTACACTTATAATCGCCTACTACAGCCCACTATATTTCTCATCTCTGATCTCCTTGCGATGTTCGAATGCTACTGTTGTTGACTAACGCACCCTTGCGCACCTTCTTCTCTCCCATGCCTCCTTTCCTTTATCCTTAAGCCTCTCCGTTGCATTTGCCTACTAGGACGCTCCCCCCATAGTTGGCAGAAGTTAGGTGACTAATGCTTCGTAGCATCTGAGAGAACAAGCGTCCGAGTCATACCGCGATATCTGGAGGTTACCAAACAAGCCCACTATGGCCGACAGAATCAGTTCTCTCCCTTTGGAGATAGTCCTTCAAATCCTTTCGTACCTACCTTTTGAGTCTGTGCTTGCTTTTGGAGAGACATGTCGTACCAACCACCGATCCCATATTCTCTGCCTCCGATGCCTACGGCTGGGAGTCTTCGAGAAGCGAACTCATTCTATAATATCCTGCCTCCAGGCGGGCTGGATCAAGGCAGATCAACTGGGGGACGAACTGGGGGAGGCCTTTCCCGTCGAAAGGGAGACCGGCCCTAATTACACGGTCTCCATTGTCTGGCCGAACGTCCGGCTGGTAAAAGAGGCGCCACTTCTCAAATATCGAAGTAAAATGAAGGATCCAGCCTTTCAATGTCCAACGGATCCGTCGCTGATGCAGCAACGCATAGTTCAAGCCCAGAACAAAATCTTTTCTAGGGTGGTGAACCGGTACGGACCATCACTTGTAAAGCTCGAGTTTATGGCGTACGATCTCGATCAGGAGAGCGCAGAGGCACTAAGCAAGAAATGCAAACGTGGGTTGCGCCACCTCGCACTTCGCTTTGAACATCAACATATTAGAGATGGCCATATCAAGCCAAGCGCCTGGCGGTATCCGGCTCCATGCAGCACGGCGTGGAACCTCCTCGGTCAGAATGAGCACACCGGTATTTGTGGGCTGCAGACCTTGATATTGGAGCGTGCTGGCATCATGCCGTGGCAGTTGATGATGCTCGTGCGAAGGAACCCCAATCTTACGGTGTTGAAATTGAAAACCTGCTACGGCGCTCAGCCCGAGTTCTTGAATTGGCTGGGAGGTACTGAACGAGATCCGGATTACCCGGAAGAAGCAGAGAACGATTATGCACCGGGGGACCGACTTGAGGTTCTCTGGTTGGAGAACTGCCATGATATTCTCACCAATCCTATTGATGACCATGAGAATTTTGCAGATGAAGTCTGTGATAGCGGTCTTGAATGGGTGAGAGGCTTGAGGAACCTGAAGGTAAGTGTTAAGTTCATCCTTGTAAGTAACTATTGCGATAGTAGGCTAACAGCACATGGTTCCTCAAGTCCCTCTCTTTCAGCAAATGCATGAAGATACCGCCCGAGTATATTGAACGTGCAAATAAGTTAATCTGGAAGATTCCAGAGGTGACGCTCCCATTCTACAACTATGAAGAGGATACCCCAATCGAAGTTGATCCTACCTTTTTGTAGCTTTGCTCTCTGCCTGTCTGATTATGCCTGGCATTTACGACGTGACTATGGCTTTTCTTATTATTCCCCCCCCCCCCCCCCAAATTCTCCTCCCATCTATTCGCATATACCAGATTCTCCCTTAGCATTCATCTCTTCAAGTTGTTGCATTCATGGTCACACAGAACCACGGCGTTTCATTTAGCGATATCATCCTTTTTGTCAGTTGACAATTGATAGATAGATAGACATTTCCATATCTTTACCCCAATAAAATCAATGTTGAATACTTCTTGTGTAAGCAACTATCGTAGTCACACACTCACCCCATGGAATAAATACCAGTTTTGAATCCCTATACAGAACCTTACTATAGGTACTGGATCCCCAAGAGGTAAACATTATCTTCTAGCAAAATACAATTCTTTCCATTAATCTCCGACCTCGCACAGTAGACATCCATCCATCTACGGGTGGGCTGAAATGTATGGCTGTTCGTTGATTAGTAGTAGTAGTAGTAGTAGTAGTAGTAGTCGTCGTCGTCGTCGTCGTATTGGCAAATGTGATGGTCTAGTATCCAGCCGGTTCAGGGAACAGAGCTCAAAGGGTGGATGAGGTGTAAGGGTAGGTTGTATGAGAGTCTCTGGAAAGGTGTACTACATTCAGGATTCTCTGGGTTGCACAGCTTGGGGAGGCCACTGTTGGTGAGATTGTAAACGTCTATAAGTAGATAATAGGCATTGTTTGTTTTGGCCTTACGTTGGATATTGCAACGATGAGATCTGTCACGACTGGTACTTCCCTTAGGCATCTACCCTATCCATTCTGGAAAGTGCAAATATGGAACCTAAGCAAAATCCAAGCACCACAAGATACATGAACAATGGAATAGTCTGCATTCAAGCTGGCTGTTATCATTTTCTCTGACATCCCCCCGTATTCACGCTTTCACCCCTCCAAATGGACAGTAACACCAGCCGCGGTCTCTCCCTCTCCGCTGACCATGGTTGAGACGTTCATTCACTGTCGAGAACGTGAATTTCTGCATTCCGTATCTTTCCATCCAACGCTTCTAGATGCTCTCCCATCTTCTCTTTGAATGATTAGCTTCACGCGGAACCCCACGTCGATGCACTGCCAATGAGCCCTTCTCAGAACACTGAGTCACCAGTATGAAGAAATACAAATCTGCATCCCACTTCTGGGACTCTGCTCTGAAAAAAATCTTCCCCAAGAGAGCATCGCGATCGCGACTGGATGAGCGCAACAAGTCCTCCACTGTTAGCGAACATACCGATGGCTTTTACATGTACTCCCAGGCTTTGTTAGAGCAAGAGAACAGACGCCGTGAGGCTTTGCTACTTCGCCAATCCGACAGCACAGAGGCCTCATATTCGTCCGCTGTAAGTCAAGTGCCCTGAAGCCCGACTTATGGTGTTGGAACTGACAAAGCGCAAGCTCATGGCGCCAATCCCGCGCCCTGCCCTTCCCTATACGATTGGTTCTCCCGAGTGGAATCTATTTTCTGAAGCTCTCAAAGCCCTCGGAGATGTGATTGATGACGATGCATCCGACTGGCTTCATAGCGTGCTGTCAATCTTCTCTAAAGTCTATACCGTCGCCAAGATCATCGCCACAATACTCATGTACTACGGGATTGAGGTGCGTGACCGTGCGCTTGGAAATCAATCTGGCTATTGCGATATCATAACTGACTGTGGTCATAGGTGGAAGACAACCCTGACAGCATTCCAGCCCATATCAAACGTGCAGAGAGGCTTGTGACGTCTGACTCGATAACTGACTTAATTAAGGCTGTAGAGAATCTTTATTACTCTGTATATGCGAGACTGATAATGGAGATCGCGAACGTCGACTTGTCAACCTATTTTCACCTGGAACTCCGACGTGCATCCCGAAAGGATCCAATTTTTACTCTCCCGGAGCCCGATCATTTGCTGAAGATCCTCGTGCATTGCAAAAACACCCTCGAAGCACCCACCATTTGCGACCATGTCAATGCCGATCTCATCAAAATTCAGCAGGAGGAATTCATCCACCGCGCCATGGAGAGGGTGATTGGCACGGGGTTTTTCCTCGATGATTTACTCGGATACCGCCGTTATACGATGGGGGTTGTGAGCGACCCCTCATCCGAATTTCGTTTGAAGTGGAACCACGACACCTTCTTTTATCAGATCCCGCCAGAGGAGATTCTGACAGTTCAATCTGAGAAGTACCTTTCCTTTATACCCAAACCGGAGGCCGTGTTGTCGGTTCCTGGTTCGGGTCTTCCATTCATTGACCGCGACAGTGTCGACCCCGAACTTTGGGAGCGTGAGCTCATCAAGGACCATCGCCAGTCAGCTTTAGCCCAGTTGGAAGGTAAAGGCATCGGGGACGTCAGGCGCGAGGATGACCGACGTCGCGTGAGCGATTACATGAGGGAGAGAAAATGCATCTGTCGCTCGTCGTGCATCTGTTCCTGGGATTGTACTTCAGACCCCGAATGCCCCTGCCCCTGCGCAGACCGTATGATGCAGATAATGCTTGCAAAGCGCCGCCAGGGCCCGGGAACACGCGACTTCGCGACCCGATGTGGTTATCTTGCAAAGGCAATCTTCGAATGTGCTTCCATGATTAAACGGGATCTTGATGACATTGAGATCGCGTTGGAGCTGGACCAGGCATTTCTTCTCGTGAACAGTGAAATCGAGGCCCAGCGCCGTACGCCTATCCAAGCGAATGGGGCGAAGACATCGAGTGAGGATCGAAGCAGCTGATATGGGATGATCCTCGTTGATTGTCTCAAAAGGGCGGACGAAGAGAGGGGGAAAATACTTAGGTATGGGATGATACGAGATCAGGTTGGTCGACTTACAGAGTGGGGGTGAGTGATTCACAGCATGGCTCGACCTCCATTGATGACGATCAGGGATAGAATATACTGCGTACATCGTATGTAACTAAACTCCAAGCTGCTTTAGCGGCCCCCATTTGCCCCGAAGATACTATTCTTGTCCATTGATGCGGTGTACCTAGACCGTACCTTGCCCTATGATGTAATGTACGCGGTAACACTCGGAACATGTAAGGAAATAAAATACGTCGCAACACCAGCAGAAAGCCCGACTTTTTAACAGAATCTAAACGTTCTGGCTGAAGGATTATTATTAGTCACAGCATGCCATGTGTCTGAATGCTCACTGGCTCAACCTTGCGATCCAGAAAGAAGCCGATCGTTCCACCGCTACTACTCTCACTATACTCCAGCATGATACTGCCCCAGGCAACCGGGAAGAGGATAGAAAAATAAATTTCCTTCCTTAGGTAAAAAAAAAAGTCGTGCGCGCGGAGAGAGAGAGCGAGCGTGTGTGAGTCAAGACCCCAGCGCAGCTTTTCTTTCCTACCACACCAGAAAATTGTTTCTAGCGGGCATGGTGCCCAAAACCGTATCGACTACGGCGACTGTATTAATATCCTCCTCCCTTTCATCTCCGTTGTCGCGAAATCCACAGTGGATCGCAAGCTTCAGAGGACCCAGAACCAGAGTGCAACGGTATAGCCGTGCCGTTGCCTGGCCGTCCTACGGCATCACTACTCCCGTCCCGGATCGTCCTCCACGGTTCCCCAGTTCCGGATCTAGGAAATCTCCATTCTGTTTCCAGACGGGGTATGCGCTCTGCGCCAAACGGCCCTCACGCCCCTTCCCCCCACCGTTCCTGTCCCCGCCGTCCTCCTCCTTTTCCGACCCGTTGACTACCCACTACCACAGTCAGGATAAGAGATTATCCGTCAAGGGCGAACTAGTCAGGGGGCTGAACAACGGCGACGATGCGGTATTGGTTGCGGATAATTTCCTCGGGGTCGACGACGGCGTAGGGGCATGGGCTACCAAGCCACGAGGCCATGCTGCGTAAGCTTCCCTTTCCCCCTTTTTTGTCCCCTACCGGGTGTCTTCGGATCAGTCATGCTCATTTTTATACCCGGATAGACTCTGGTCCAGGCTTTTACTACACTTTTGGGCTCTAGAAGTCGAACGAGGATTTGATAGTAGTGCGCCGCTGGATCCGGTTGAGTACCTCCAGCGCGCTTACGAAGAAACCATCAGCGCAACGACCACCCCGAACGAATGGTACGGCACGACAACCTCTGTAACTGCGATATTACATTGGACCTGTGATGATACGGGGAAGGAAAAGCCTTTGCTTTACGTAACCAACGTAGGTGATTGCAAGTTGATGGTTATCCGTCCAAGCGAGGAGAAGGTCCTGTTTGGAACTAAGGAACAATGGCATTGGTTCGATTGCCCCATGCAGCTGGGAACCAACAGCGTGGATACGCCACGGAAGGATGCCGTGGTATCTCAGGTCGATTTGGAGGAGGGGGATGTCGTACTTGCTGTGTCCGACGGCGTCCTAGACAACCTTTGGGAACATGAAATCTTGACCATTACGCTGGATAGCCTCAAGAAATGGAACCAAGGCCGGTACGATAATACAGACCTGGAGTGGGCGCCCCCGGAGCTCCTGGCGGAAGAACGCATGGTATTCGTGGCGAGAGAGCTGCTCAAATCTGCGCTGGCTATTGCCCAGGACCCATTCGCCGAGAGTCCGTTTATGGAGAAGGCAATCGATGAAGGCCTCGCTATTGAGGGGGGTAAGTTGACTCCCAACGATATAGTGAGCAGTTGATTGACGTACAATAGGAAAAATGGATGACATTAGCGTGGTGGTCGGTTCCTGCAAGAGAAGGGCTTCTTGAACCGGACGCGCGTAATAGGCTATGAAGCTTCAACCAGAAGATCATATGCCTTTAAGAAACACATCGCTTGCAGGTTTCATCCTGACTTGTCCGACGCCATATATTGGTTCCTGAAGGGTTGGACTACATTACACTATAATAGAACCGGGAGCTGCTCCTAACCAATCCACCTGCGGGTTAACGTCGAACCGTATCATGTCGCACCAAAAGTCCAAGCACTACGCACTCGAGATACGACTTGAAGCATTGCCAGAGAATGCATGCACAGTAATGCCAAACCACGAAGTTATGGGATATATGCACATTGGCCATTGCATGACAACCGGCGGGGAATGATTCGCATGTGGTAAAAAATATTTTGAAACTATGATTCATGTAATTAAACTACACTGCCTTTTTTTTTTCTGACACTTTCTTTTTTTTCCTCTCTATTTAATGCTCGTATTCGCACTATCTTTAAAATTCATCACATTGTCATGGTATTGTAAAAAACTCTCCCTCATCTAGACAACGCACGGACCACATCCAAAGCTGCAACATTCCGCCCGGCAAAATCAGAAAAAAAGTTTCGATCTAAGAAAACCGATCGACGCAAATCACCAACACAACTCCCACCCAACACCGTCAGTTGTAATTCCCTCATCGCCATCTACCCGCGAAAATGAGGGCCAAACGCTCAAAGAAGTACCGCAAGCTCATGCACCAATATGAGCTTGCATTCGGCTTCCGTGAACCATACCAACTCCTAGGTAGGCCGCAAGCAAGCGCATCTCAAGAGTCAAAAGAAACGTCACCTAACAAAGCAACCTAGTGGACTCAAACTTCCTAAACGCCATACATTCCTTCAAGATGGAGCTACTCCCTTACCTCGAGCGCACACTGCAGGGCAAAGTCAAGCCTCGTACGTCTCTCAACCACAGCCACTTACCAACTCCAAGAAAAGACCAATCTCCTTCTCCCGGTCTTGTCCTTTATATTATAAGATGATCTTAAGCACTAACACGATTTCGATATGTAGTCCTCACAAAATGTTCCCTGGCAGCCATCATGGCCAACCAACCCATCAACCCCCGCACCAAAAACCCTGTCCGTCCCGCACAACTTCCCCCGCCCACCGTCCTCCCATTGCGCCATTGCTCCCACAACGAAGATAACACCCCCATCGATGAAACAGAGTGTCTGCTTTCTCTTCTTTCGCCGTCTGCAGACGTTAAGCGGAATAAGGAGCATTATATCCTCGCCACAGCGGACCCCGCCGTTCCCAAGGCGGCGTCGCAGAACGACAAGAAGCGGAAGCGCGGCGTCGACGAGGCCGAAGTTGCGCTGAGGAAATCGAGAATGTTCAGGAGTGCTGCGCGGGCTATCCCCGGTGTGCCGATTGTTTACGTGAAGCGGTCGGTGATGGTTCTGGAGCCGATGAGCTCGTTGAGTGAAGAGTTGAGGGATGGGTATGAGAATGGAAAGTTTAGGGCTGGGTTGAATGACGATGCGACTCCGAAGAGAACTGGGGAGGGGGAGAAGAAGAAGAAGGGATTCAAGAAGGTGAAGGGGCCGAATCCATTGAGTGTTAAGAAGCCGAAGAAGAGGAGTACTGAGTTGGCTGGGCCTACGAAGAAGAGACCGGCTGCGGAGGACGGAGAGGGCAATGGGCCTACGGAGAGGACAGAAGATGGTGACTCGGCGCCCAAGCCGAAACGGAGGAGACGCCATCACAACCGCAGTGCTAAGAATGAGGGCGAGGAGGGAGGCGATGCGGCTCCTGCTGTTTCGATGGAGGAGTGAGCTGTCCCCATCCATACGTGTGCTTTTGTTGATGAAAAAAAAGATATCGTTATTCATGGTATGGCGTTCCGGTTGGGCAAAAGACAATTACATCAGTTTAACCCCAGTGTATATTCCAATGAACACAATCGATGTAAATCCATCCATTCATATTCCCCCCACCCCAGCACAGTATACAGATACAGTTCCATCCGATCATACACTCACTCATGGACCCTTAAAAAAAAAAAAAGAAAGACAAGAGAAGAGAAAATCCCAAAACGCCATCCGTCATCGAATACAGCAATGCAACCAACTAACCATCATATAATACAACCATCCCCCCCCCTCTATATCTCTCTCTCCACCTCTCTCCACCCATCACCAACCAAAACCAAGCCTTTTACTTTACTCCTTCTTCTCCGCGCCTACAGCCGATGGCGCAGCCGAAAATCCCTGCTCAAACGCCTTCTCCTCCGCCCAGATCTTCTCAATCCGCTTCCGGTTCTCCCTTGCCGCATCACGGTTTCGCTTGGCTCGCTCGTACCGCTCCGCCGCCAGACACTTGTTCACGTCACGCTTGATATCGTTGCAGTTCCCGAGGGCCTTGTGCAGGAATCCCTTGGCGTGGCATTCGTCCAATGCAGTCATGATCGCCTCACAGTCTGTTATTGTCAAATGAGTAGCGTTAGTTTTAGTTTTAGTGTTTTTTTGGTATTTGTAGAAGTGGAACGGGAAGTAACGGACTGGCATTGTAGGGCGTATGGAGATGGGAATGCATCTTTGTTATATTTCTCTTTTTCTTTTTCTTTCGTAGATCTGTATTTAATTATTATAAAAGAAGAGAAAGATATTTATTCAGTCAATTTAAAAGTAGCACAGATAAGTATAGAGAATCAGTAGCTATTCCGCGCATATCATACGAGAGAAATCAAATCTCCGAATCCAAATCCCGGGCGGTGAAGCCGTGGAGTAAAATTCTGCCGGGCGGAAACAGGATGGAGGGGAGAAAAGAAAAAAAAAAAAAGTGCAAGCCTAATCGATCTATTTCAAAACTTGGTCTGCAAGAGACTCTTTTTTTTGTTTTCCCTTGCGGTGGATTTTATTGACACTGGTTTGATCAGGTCAATTCAACGATTTTCTTTTTTCTTCTTTTTCTTTTGAACGGATTCTGAAAGGAAAAAGTTTTTGGAATAGTTTCTATTTTGGATAGATTTGGCTCGCATCTTTTACGACCTTAAAAAAGTTTGACGATATTTCTCCGGTTTGCCTTTTTTTTTTGTTTTTCTCTTCTTTATAATTTCCATTCACGATGTCTTCTATGATCACAACTACCTCCTGGGTGCGACGCGGTGTCGCGGCCCAGATGCCGACTAAGTATGAGATTGATGAGGAGGAGATGAATCGGATATCGACTCTCGCCAAGATGCAGCTCGAGGATGCCCAGAGTGATCTGAAGGCTGCTCAGGATGGGGACGAGGATGGTGATGAGGCTATGGAAGAGGATGACAAGAAGGATGTGGCGGAGGAGAATTCGGAGAAGAAGACCGAGGCTGTCAATGTTGAGTATGTTTTGAAATTCTCTGGCCGCGCGTGGGTTAATTGGACGGTTTATGTTGACGTAGCTATAGTGACGATGACTTGAAGGAATACGATCTTGACCATTATGACAGCGACGAGGTCGATGAGGATGGCGAGAAGACTACCAGGTTCGGCAATGTCAAGTCGCTTGCTTACCACCAGCCCAACGAGGAGGATCCGTATCTGGTGTTGCCACCAGAGGAGGAAGATGAAGAGAGAGAAGAATTGCAGATTCTTCCAACTGATAACTTGCTGCTTGCGGGTAAGGTGGAGGATGAAGTCGCGCATCTCGAGGTCTACGTCTACGAGGACCAAGACGCCAATCTTTACGTGCACCATGACATCATGCTGCCGGCCATTCCTCTCTGTACCGAATGGCTGGACATTCCCGTTGGAACGACCACCGAGGGCCGCACTACAGGAAACTTCGTGGCTATTGGAACGATGGAGCCCGATATCGAGATCTGGGACCTGGACATCGTCGACTGCATGTACCCCAACGCCATCCTGGGCCAGGGCGGTGAAGCCGAAGCCAAGAAGCCAAAGAAGAAGAAGACCAAGGCGAACGACGAGTTCCACGTCGACGCGGTGCTCGCGCTGGCTGCGAACCGGCAACACCGCAACCTCCTTGCCTCCGCATCGGCCGATAGAACGGTCAAGCTTTGGGATCTCAACACCACTAAATGCGCCAAGTCCTACACTCACCACACCGACAAGGTGTGCTCCCTGGACTGGCACCCGAAGGAATCCACCGTCTTGCTGAGTGGCAGTTACGACCGCACTATAGTGGCCGCAGACATGAGATCTCCTGACTCCAAGGCCCGCTGGGGTGTGGACGCGGACGTCGAGAATGTGCGCTGGGATATGCACGACCCCAACTACTTCTACGTGACGACGGATGCCGGTATGGTCTATCGCTACGATGTGCGAAACGTCCCCGCCAACCCTAAGGATTCGAAACCCGTGTGGACCTTGCAGGCACACGACGACTCGGTGTCAGCTTTCGACATTAACTCCGCCATTCCGGGCTTCCTGGTCACCGGTAGCACAGACAAGCAGGTCAAACTGTGGAACGTCGAGAATGACAAGCCCAGCATGGTCGTCTCACGCAAGCTGGAAGTGGGCAAAGTTTTCTCGACCACATTCGCCCCCGACCCAGAGGTCAGCTTCCGACTGGCTGTGGCCGGCAGCAAGGGTGTCGTGCAGATCTGGGATACTTCCACCAACGCCGCAGTCCGCCGGGCTTTCGTGTCGCGGATGCCCAGTCTGGAAGGTGAGGTGCAGGAGCGCACAGTCGGCGTGGATGCGGACCAGAATGAGTCCGACGAAGAGGACGCCGCCCGGGAGGTTGGTACGGCCACCGGCGGTGGAGATGGCTGGGAGTCAATGGACGAAGACTGAGGTTCTAGAAACGGGGAAAGATATCCTAAGCAAGGAGACTACTGTATGCACATTGCGTCAGTGTAGAAAGCTTTTTTTGTTTGTGTGAATAGTCCCATTTGCCTTCCGTCTGACATGCAATGAAAACGTTGATACCCGGTTTGGTTTAAATTGCAACTGAATTGCGATCGAAAATGGGAACGGAGGGCATATCCATACACGGTAACGATCGACCCGATCCTGGTCAGAAATAGTCCTAGTGTGAAACGGCGAGTCTAGCCAATCAAGCCGTCCTTTTAATTTAGAGATTCAAATTTCCAGAGTACAGCCGACAATTTACTACTTCAGGAGCCGGGAAATCGGTGATGGATGGATGTCACGGTATCCTTAGCTGAAATGGGACAGTGTGATACAAGCTGGGAGAGACATTGACACAGAAAAGAGGGGGAAAAAGAAAAATAAACATTTATTCACAATATGCAACTGACAGGTAGAGTTACAATATCGGAAACTGTATTTTTCATCATGATGGCTAACTAGGACAATCTGCAAATCCCACATGGGAAATGAAAAGAAAGGTTAAAAAATGAATAAACCAAGAGAAAAAACCCCCAAAAAAGGAATAAAAGAAAAAAAAAAAAAAAAAAGAAAAAAGAAACCAAGACCAGCCCAAAGGTAGCAGTGGAGGAGGAGGATGAGAAGGAGGGGGGGCTAATCTGAGGTGGCCACTGGTTTAATCAGAAGGAACTTTCATGATGGGTGGTAGTTATATCCGCTCCCCTGTTGGCCCTTATGACAATAAAAAGAGTTGTACACGAAGTCCACAATTTACTGTGTTTATTAAGTTTACCCACTGGGTGGGGTCGACCCGCGCGCATTGACACCAACAGCCCATTGTCGGGATTAGATTTCAGATCGGTTCAGGAGTCTCAACATACTTCAGTACGATGAAGAGGTTGTCCAAAAAAAAAAAAAAAAAAAACAAAGGGATGCATGAAAACTGATACTACCTTTAATGGATACAGTGGGAGGTATGTTGTATTGATCAATCACATCCTACTGGAGGGAAAATATAAAGGTTACCTATCATACTTCGTAGATCATAGAAACTCCACAGTCATGCACCGCACTAGTAACACATTTGGTGGGCTGGCGATACGCTGAGACACGGCGGCCGCAGAGTTGTTTCATCCCCACTGCTGATGGTACATGGCGCTCCTGAGAGGTCATTCTGTTGCCGTTCCTGACGCCAACACCGGCACCGTCGCTTGACCATTACAGTGCGATGATGCTTGGGTCGTTATGATTGCTCTGATTTTCTTGCTCGGAGAGATGAAAATAAAATAAAATAAAAATAAAAATAAAAATTACTCAGGGACATGGAATATATTCCTTCCTGGGCGGAGTTACCAGGGGGATTTTCTGTCTCATGTTGGCATCCAGGGCACACATCAAAGGAGGATACAGGTATTCTGTTCGGAGAGGGATGGTATTCAGAGTGAGAGGGAGGGGGAGGAGAGGAACGTAGAGGTTACGTGAATATTGAGTAGTAGTCATGATTTAATTTAATGGCCATCACTCTGCGTGGTACATGTGTCACGCAGCCGAGGAAACAGCCCCGGCGCTTCGCATCACTCATATCTACCGAATGGCAGGTCGCAAGGAACCGCGTGGGATAGTCACATCAAGCAGTCTTGGCCGTCGGAAGACCGGGTCATGCAAACGAGTCTGCCTGAGGTCAACAGAGTTCATCGCTTTGCCATTAATACATCACAAAGGTAGATTACTTTCTTTACGGAGTATTAATTCCGTACGGGGGAGAAAGAAAAAAAAATCATCCCATATTTACTCCGTACTCTGGGTCAACATCGGCACTTGAGAGTTTCCCATGGATCATACATGTGTTCTCGAACCTGAAAAAGCCCGGAATTAACGCATGAGAATCCACCAGAATCAGGGTCCCCTGGCAGAAGGCGAAAGTTTTCCTATTTGTTCACCAAGGAACAGGCTGTTTGAACCATTGGAAGGTGAGAGACTGAACCGTGGGCAGAGCGGGAAGCAGCCGACGAACAGATGGTGACTGGATAACCTTGAAGGGGTCAAGCAGGCAAAACTCTAAAAGTGTGTCCATCAGCCTGGTGGATCGAAAAGCCTGGAACGCACCCATAAGTCCTTTCTCTCTCGCCTCCGCCCGAGCATACCTTTTTTTACCTTCCCTTTTCTTCTTTTTCCCCCTCTCATTTACATACTTGACTGGACTCTTGGTATTTTTCTTCTTTTTTTCTTCTTTTCTTTTCGCTTCTTCTCTTCCTTCATTTTTTGGTCCATTCCTCCCTGGGGGATTCCCTACCTTGGATCAACTATTTCGCTTCTTATTCTTTCATTCCATTCTCTTATCCTGGATTCCTCCTTCTATCCTGGATTTGGTACTTTTTACCCTTCCTTATTAAAACCCCGTGGCGCGTCCTGGTTGTCCGCCTCGATTTACCCAGTACAGAGTGCTGCTGCAAATTATTTCCCCCCCTTGAGTCAAGCAATCCACCCATTGGAGACGGAGTTCCCACCATCCGATTTTCTGCTGTGCAAGAAAAATAGGAATATCCGCCTCGACTTTCATTGAATGAATATTCACAAACTTTGATCTGGACAAGCAACGGAGACAGACAAACGAAAAGAGAAAAAAAGCAACAACATTTGTATATCAACGTGCACCGTCCGTATCTGATAACGGACATTCCAGTATTGACTTTCCATACCTTCTGGTGCCAACCCCGCAATCGTCCACCACACATTCTTTATCGGCACCGCAAACGAACGTTTGACAGGCACTAAAAATAGGAGGGTCATTTGATAAAGAAGAGTGACAGTTGACGTGACAATTGATCAAAAACAGCCGCGGCAATACAAAAATTAACCTATAACTTGAGCATCAACTCGCTGCTTCGGTGAAAGTTATTGTTATTATCTACTATCTCGCATCGCTGTAAACTCTTGGAGCCACCACCATGTCGTCGCTGACCCGAGCATTTACCAAGCGCCACAAGCGCCCCGAAGTCTCGGCACCGATGCCCTACCGGGAAGGACAAGTCAAGTTCTCTGCTGGAACCATCAATCGGGGAAAGATCTCGGCACCGGTGGAGTTGTTGTCGACTACGAATATGCTCGCTTATAATGCGCCCGATCTTCATTCTGCGGGATCGTCATCTACGTCCTCGCTCCAATCTCCAGATGACTTAGAATTGTCTTTTACGCAGCAGAGTTTTGGATCGCCTATCACAACACCCAGCGACTCCCCCGTGGAGCCCAATCCTCTATCATCATATTTCCCCAAGCGCTCAGCGACTGTGACCAGCCATCCTCGATCCTCTACGTCGACCGCATCGTCTACCGATGCCCCCTTGGTTCCCAAGCGAGCGCTGTCTCATACAAAACGCTCCCACCAAGAGTTGGCTCGTCAGCGCTCTATCTCTCGGCTATCGCCGCCTCCATTAAATTCTATGCGCAGCAGTCCTACAATTCGCTCAGCGCAGGAATACTCCAGCCCCGAACCACATCCTTTTGGGAAGGAGCTAGAGCAAGTGAATGAGGTCGTGGAGGAGTTTGGTGGAGCTCGTGTTCTTGATGAAGAGGAGCTTGTTTTGCGAAACAAAGGCCTGATGAAGTTCACCGTGGACGAATACCTGGTGGAGATTGAAGATCTTTATGGAAGCATCTTTGACGATCGAATGGGTCCGATTGCTTCCGGGCAGTGGCTATGAAGCTTCATTGTCATGCAGAAACGGCTCGATAAGGTCGGCCGGAGGGGGAAAGAACTGGATCTTCTTGTCTCTTCGTCACTAGTTATGACCTACTAATATTCGCTCTTTAACGAACTCGTCTGTGTTTTTTTGTTCGTTTTTACCGGCTTTATACCATTGGGAGAGGATTTGTTCCTTGTGTGAATCTTATTTTTTTTTCCCCTATTATCTTGTGGATTATGTTACACTTACATATTGAGTTTTCATGATGGGTTATGTCATACTACTGATATCGAAGAAATCGATGATGAGTCTCATCTCTGTACTTTTTGCTGTTCAACAATCATGAGCCTAGTAGAAACTACACCTGTAGGTCTAAACCACTTCTCCACAAGTCCCGTACCCCGAGTACTTCGTACGTCAGTACATACTACAGAGTACCATTTGTGGTGAGTAAGCCATTTCCATCTCGCCCAATCAAGCACTGAGTGGTGCACGGTTACGCGCCAGTCACGCGCTGGTCACGGGGATAAGCTCCACTGATGCCCCACAAGAAAAATTTCAAGTAGGACGACGCTTCTCCGCCCCCGTCGATGTCCCTCGTAAGACCAGCTCCTCCTTTTTGTTATCTGCTTACGTCCAACGCACTGCTTTCTACGATTGTGTACGTGTGTGTATGTTAGATGACAGATGGGGGCTGTATTCGGTCATTATTAACCCCTAGTGTGCCTATCATCTGTAGTATCAGCGGACGATTCGAGCTTTGACCACGCGAGCGGTGTCGTGTGCTCTACGTTCATTGTTCTTCGACACTCGGCTTGTGTTATAGCGAGAGCTCTGGAGTCCAATAAATGACGAGCATTGAGCAAAGGCTCCCTTCCTTCCATCTGCATATTTGAATATTCCTGCTGACCTACCATGGTCGCCCTCGCCACGCCCTCGCGCAACCCAGCAACGGGAATCAGACAACCTAGCCGCTCCAAGATGCTAGCTACGTCGTCTCCTGTTCCCATCTTGAAGACTGCTAAGGAGACTCCCACGGCTGGTATAAAGCATAGAATGGAGGATATAAATCTTTCCCTGTCCCCCTCGTCTTCTGGTTCGTCCGACGGCGAGGGGCTCCCCAGCCCGAGGAAGCGGGCTCGGGTGCAGTTTAAGGATGTTGAAATGGTTTCTTTCGATGAAAGGGTGCAAGGGAACACCGGGGCGCCAGAGAAGAGTGCGGCAGTAGTTCGCGAGGAGGTGCGCCGTGCCATCCAACGGCATATCTCGGGCACCGACAGCGAGGCCTACGACCGCATCAAAGAAATCTTCTCGGTGGATCCCCGGCGTGGAGAAGAGGATGGCATGTTTTCCTACGATGTACCTACACATACGACTTTAAGATATCATCTTCTGGGCCTTCTGTCAAATGTGGCTTCCTTGGATCGCAGCTGCAACGGGCTGGTCACCGCTGTTCTGAACAGTGTTTGGCTCGGGCGCGACGAGTCCTACGTTAAGTTGTATATTCGCTTCCTAGGTAATCTTGCGGCCGCCCAGGGAAGCTATCTAGGACCGGTGCTCAAAATGCTGGTCACTTATCTAGGGGAGCTTCCCTCGGGCGCGGGCAAGCTGCCGGGCTATGCTCCCGTCCTCGTGCCAGAGATCTACACTCGGGTCCACATGGCTCTTCGTCATATAGTGCATTTGATTCCGTCCGGCAGCGGATCATTATCGCCTGTCTTGTCCATGCAGTTTCCTTTTGATACCGATTCTCCCAAGGCCAACATTGCCTACACGCAAAACATCATCCGAGTAATTGGCTATGCCCCAGAACTCCAGGCGGACATCCTTGCTCTCCTCACGGAAAAACTGGTTAAGATCGACGTTCAGATTCAAGTGGATATGGACGATCTTGATGATGAAGAAGAGGAGGAGGTCCTACATGCTGTCTCGCCTGGGACCATTGTCTTTGGTGACGACGATGATGATGACAATGCTTCAATCGCCAGCGATGACTCTATCGACGCCGAGTCTCGGCGGATCAAGACGATCAAAGATAACGTTCTCAAGCTGGATGGCATGATCGATTCTCTGTTTGGATACTACTCACCGACCTTCACCTCGGGCACCTTGGACGACAAGGAGAATACGCTTGATCTCCTCCTTAGCCACTTCCAAAGCATTATTCTCCCTACCTACCGCTCCCGCCATTCCCAATTCCTCCTTTTCCACTTCTCTCAGTCGTCCCCTGATCTCGTTGACCGTTTTACCACGGCATGTATCGAGATCGTCTTCAATAAGATGCAGTCCGCCATCACGCGTCAATCTGCCGCTGCCTACCTCGCCAGCTTTGTTGCCCGGGGCGCACACATTTCTGGTGAGATCGTGCGAGATGTGTTTGGTCTGCTGGGTGGACACCTGAGGGATCTGCGCGACCTCTATGAGCCCTCCTGCCGGGGACCTGACCTCCGCCGCTACGGTCCTTTCTACTCCACGGCACAGGCCCTACTCTACATCTTCTGCTTCCGCTGGCGGGACCTGACCACTGCTGCCACAGAAGGCGACAGCATCGAACAAGTAGATGAGCTTGAGATAGAAGATATCGCATTCCCGCCAATGGTCAAAGAGGCCCTCCACCACACCATCTATTCTAAGCTGAACCCGCTTAAGGTGTGCTCGCCAGCCATTGTATCAGAATTCGCACGGATGTCCCAGCACCTAAATTTGATGTACGTGTTCAGCATTCTTGAAACGAACAAGCGAATCCGTATGACGTCTTTCCGGAATCTGTCCGCCCTGGCAGACCCGCGATTTAGCATAGTTGAACGAGAGACTCGTGCGGGTGACGATCTCGGCTATCAACTTGACGCATACTTCCCATTCGACCCGTACCAGCTCCCCCGCAGCCGCCGCTGGGTGGAAGCTGACTACATCCACTGGCGCGGGATCCCTGGCGATGGCCAGGATGAATCGGATAGTGAGGCCGACGATTTCGAATCGGACGATGGTTTCAGTGATGGAACGGGCACTGATGAGGAATGAGGTCGTTTTCCTTGAAGGAAAACCATTATATTCTTCCCTTCCCTTTGCAGTTCTCAATACCCCTTTCTTGAGCGTTTCTTAACGACTCTTTCTTCCTCCTCCAAAAAAGAAAAGTTTTTTATATACTGCTGTTAGCGTGGCGTCTGGAGCGTCATTATGTGGTTTCAACTGTTGATTCGAATTTTTTTTTTTTTTTTTTCTTTTGATACAAATTTTCTCCCTGATCTTGCGAGAGATACCTACCATGCTTTGTTTGATTTGATCTACCTTCTTGGTACGCATGACGATGTGATTGGTGAATGTATAATAATGCATGGTATAGAATGAAAGTCAATCCTGCGAAATCGACTGTCTGTGCTCCTGTAGCTGCATAGTACATTCTCCCATTGCAATACATTCCCGTGTATATATAAATCCATTGAGTACAAATAAATACGGATTCGCATTAATGCATCAGTCCCAAGGAAAAAGCAAAAAAATGCTTAATCTCAGTCCCAACCAACAATGGTTGCGTACAGCCACAATCAAATCAGGAGGCCATCTTCAGTCATGAACTTCTTTCGTCAAATAGTACATCCTATCGATAAGTATATTGTCTGTTTCGCTACTTCTATCCCGACACATGATGCAGTAATCTAGCCGTGGAAGAACTGCTAAAGTACTACTATATCTATATGGCATCTACCCAAAGAACACTCACTCTCCCAGCTCATCAAAGCAGATAATAACCACAATCAAATCTCCCAACGAACAATCTCAACCGAACTCTAAGCCTCACCTAACTGGCTGATATTCCCCCTTCTCCCCCAAATTAGGGACCAATTTTTCAAAAGACCACTCCTACCTACCTAGGTCCCGATTCAACCCCAATCCGCGAATTGCTCTCGCTTTTGGCAACAGACCGGTCTCAATTAATTAGGTTCCTGACTATTACCAACTACTGAGTACTGACTACTAAGTACTAGTTATTCCACCTCTCTCCCTCTCTCTTCCTATCAAATCTGGTTTCAAGTAAGTCGCCGAGAGAATGGGCTACACTTGGCAAAAGTATGCCCGTCACAAAGGAAAGATCCAACGGCTGGGGGTGGTCTATGGTTGGTTGCTATCGGGAAAGAAAAAGGAACAATAGAGAAATCGGCTCATTGAACAATATGAATCCATTGGGTTCGGCTGTGCCTTTCCCTGCTCTCCCCTGGTTCTCTGTGGCCTACACCTACTAATTCGAATACCGAAACAAAGAGAATGAAAGACTCCGGATGGGGCTCTGGATCTATCTCACTCACATACATTCTTTTCGTTTCTTTTCTTTTTTTGAGTTGGAAATGGGCGTTCCACCCTCAGAGGGAATAATAATAAAACCCTAAATTGGTGTGATAAGGAAAGCTACTGTCCTATTTAGTTTGGTACTTCCAAGCCTTCCTCCCAATAGCACATATGCTTATAAGTATGGAGGCACCCAACAATTCCAGTTTTTAATTCTTAAGTTATTGTCAGACAACCCTCAAGTGAGCACGGAGATTCCTTCCAAATTTACACACTCCCCAC
>ML736174.1:20138-277705 GCA_009193595.1 Aspergillus bertholletiae
CCAAAAAGAAAACGATGGACGGCGTCAAGCGCTATTACGGCTCCCTAGAGACCCGACTCGGAAACTGGATCGTCTACGGCGGCCGAGCCCATCTAGGCTACTACTCCCCGGATGTATGGTGGCCGTTTCCAGTGCACGCAGCACTAGTTGCGATGGAAGACCAAGTATTTCAATCACTGCATCTAAGCCGGGGAGCTCGCGTACTGGATGCTGGTTGCGGGGACGGGCAGGTAGCGATCCACTTCGCGCAGAAGGGGCTGCAAGTGCATGCCATCGACGTGCTGGACGAGCACGTGCAACAAGCGCGACAGAATGTGCGCGAGGTGATTGACAAGGTTGATTGGAACGCGAAAGTAAAGTCAGATACGGTGACGCCGTTGGATGCGTTGACGGTCGAGAAAGGGGATTATCATGATCTGAAACCCGTGGGGAATGGCATCCTAGATGGGGTCTATACTATTGAGACATTGGTGCATGCGACGGACTTGGATCGCGTCTTGTCGGAGTTTTATCGAGTACTTAAACCCCGAGGGAGGATTGCGTTATATGAGTACGACCACTGGAGTGGCGTTGGGGTTCAGGAAACAAACCAATCGGAGGGCCAGGCGATGGACAAAGTTCGCCTGCATGGCGCTATCTCGAATGGGGAGATCCGACGATCTGGAGACCCGTCGCCTGTGCTGCAGGACCGAGACGAACATGCTGCTGCTGGCTTGGTTGGGATGCTGAACAAGGCGGGCTTTGAGGGTGTTCTTGAGAGCGATATCTCGCGCAATGTGAACCCCATGATTCGGTTTCTTGCTTATTTCCTATACGTGCCATCTTTGATTGTGTTGGTGTTGGGGTTGGAGGCGTATTTCATCAACACCGTTGCCATTGTCGCCAACTATCAGCGTGGGTGGAAGTATATTGCGGTGACGGCGCGGAAGCCTGCAGCGGCCACCGGTAGCCGTTAAGCCTCGATTCAATATCTCGGTAGCCCTTCCAAAGGAGCTGTGGTTGATCAGAATTGGCTTCATTGTTTTTTGAAACGCAGTAGTATACACTATTGAAATCGCAGGCTCGCTTGACCCAACGCCGGTTATATACACATCTACCAAATGCCCCAAAAGAAAGAGAAAATGAAAAAAAAAAAAAAAAAAAAAAAAAAAAAAAAAAAAAAAGGCGAGGCCGTTGACAGGGCCAAAATGAGCGTTGTAAATCACAGTGTGGCATCTACGCACTAAAGATGACTTTCATATCGGCACAAGCGTCCCGATAGAGGATATTTACCTGTTCCTGATCCCGCCACGGGTTCGGGGACTTGTCCCAAGCATGGGGCACTTTCTCAATCATCATGGCACGGACGTGCTTTTTAATATCTTGTAAGCGACGCACAAATTGCTGACCTTCGTTAAGGAGCATGTCCCATTCACAGATGTAGAAAAAAATGTCATGGGGCAGGGCATCCGCCAGAAGAGCATCCGCGGCCCGAACGGGCGACGCATACGGCGACCGGCGATCCGCAAGATCCGGCAAATATGCCTCGTCGAATAGACTGGTGAAAAACTCCGGGAGCGTCTTATCAGGCATGATACTCGCAGCCCGTCGATGCTCACGTGGTTCTTCGAAATCCAAGATGGGATACCAGCAAAAGAGGGCAACGATATTGACGTCGCTGGTGGACGCATCAACAAGCTGCTCTGTGGATTGTGCGCGATCCAGCCATGGATCGCGGGTTTCCTGACACATTAGACTGCGGAGGCGTAAGGGTACCGTGACCGCTAGATTGCCACCGGCGGAAAACCCACTGAGAGCAATGCGGGAGACATCCAGGCCGAGTTCAATGGCATGGGCGGAGAGATACTGGATCGCTCGCACCCCGTCATCGACCGCGGCGGGAAACGGATGTTCGGGAGCTCGACGGTATCCGACGCTGACCATGACAGCGCCGACTTCGGTCAGGACGCAATGGGCCCAGCGACTATCGTCGGTCGGACAACCTAGGGTGAACCCGCCACCATGGAAATTAACCACTACTGGGAATCTGCGACCTTCTTTAATATCCTGGGCGTAATTGGGGGGACAGTAAAAGTACAAGTCAACCCGGGACGATCCGACGGGAATGGATCGTACGAAGGAGCGACGAGGAGATCGTGGGAATGACACATGGTGGATGAACATGCCAATGCGCATCAGGAACCGCCAAAAGACGGCCTGCACGAGAAGCCACCATCGCGACGGCGCCATGACTAAACGATCTCGCCCTTGTCGGACCCCGGGGCCACTAGGTTTTGGGAGGCAGACGATGGTTGGTGGTGGATGGAGGAAGGGAAAAAAAACGACCATGAATAATGGATTACTATTAAGATCAGAATTGAGACGATCAGCAAATTCACGGAACACGAAGGACCGGGACAGGATCACGAGGGAGGGGGAATCAAAATAAAATTCAATTAAAGTCGACTCTCGTGGGGAGGCAAATAGGCAAAAGTCAAAAACGAAATCGCATACGTTCGTAATCAATCACAAAGCAGGGATGGATCAGGAACTAAGCAAAAGCCAAGCCGGGGGAATGGGGACACCAAAGATGGGAAGTATGGATGCGGGTACGGAGGATGATGGGCCAGGGTAAGTAGACGATTCGGAGGATCATGGCTGTCCGGTATTGATAAGCAGTCGAGGGGGGACTTGGGAATTGCCTCATCATCCGATCATTCTAGACATGACACCATAAAAACTTGGCTTGGTAATTTAGAAGGGAAAAAAAAGGGTCCATGCTTAAAAAGAAAAAAAAAAAAAAAAAGTGGAAAGATTCCGAGGTATTCAGATGATGACATCACGGTTTGTTCCGGACCCTAACCAGCTGAAAAACGAGACCTTTCTCTCATCACTCCCATTTCAATCCCGTTTTTCTTTCTTCTGGTGTTCCATATTTAACCCTTTGACCTCCCCCCTCCCGCGAGAGTCCAACGAGCCCTTTGCTACTCCCCAATTGATTTTGTCGCTTGTTGGAGAGAGAGAGTGTGTGTGAGTGAGTGAAAGTTGACTCGTATCCTTCCCGGCGGTACCCCTCCTTGAACCGGGGTAAAAACGGCCCTGTCAAAAAGTTTACACCAGGGTTAAACTCTCCCCTCTTTTATGATTCTATCATCCTCTACGCAAACACCGCAACCATGTCCATCAAACGGGCCCTTTCCAAAATCGTCCCCAGTAAAATCGATACAAATGATCCGTCTCCCTCCCCAAGCAGGCGCTCGGGGTCGATGTCCCCTCGGCGCACAATCCTGAGTGGATTCTTGCGAGATCGCGGCGGCTATGCTTCCTCTTCGGATGATATCTCAGATGACTCTTCGTCCCCCACCGGGGGGACGATGAGTAAAAATCAGCAGAAACGCCTTGCGCGTCAGCAGCGCCGACAAGCACGTTCTCGTCTCAGCGAGGAGCAACATTCGGAAGAATCCGAACGTCACAAGGAGGCTGTCGCAACTGCCGCTCGTGAGGAGACGGCAGAGATGAAGGCTCGCTATGGGGAGCTACCCCTCCTCCAGTCGCGCTCTCGCCTGCGGGAGCCGAGGGCCAAGTTCGAAGAGATTTCGGTGGACTCGGTGGGCCAGCAGGTCCTCTTCACGGCGCGCTTGCATATCATCCGTCGCATGAGTGCCAAATTGGTTTTCCTGGTTTTCCGTCAACAGCTTTGCACTTTCCAGGGTGTCTTACATGAATCCCCAGGCAAGAGTTCCATCGCCATGGTTCAATGGGTCGAGCACTTGCGCGTCGGTTCTATAGTCCAGGTTCGGGGCACCATTCAAGCCCCCGAGGTGCCAGTGCTGGGGTGCACTATTCATGACGTTGAACTGGCCATTGATGCAATTCACGTTGTCGTTCGTCGGGAGGAACCTGTCCCATTCAGCGTCTATGAAGCGGAGATCCAGACCCCCGAGGAAGAGCGCGTTGAGGGTCGGCGCAGTCACATCCCTGACCGCACGCGTCTGACTAACCGTTTGCTGGACTTGCGTACCCCTACATCTCAGTCAATTTTCCGTATTCAATCTGCAGTGGGAAATCTCTTCCGGACGGCCCTCGATGAGCAGAGTTTCATCGAGATTCATTCTCCCAAGCTGCAAGGGTCTGCCACGGAGTCGGGTGCAAGTGTCTTTGAGGTAAATTACTTTGGTCGTGATGCATTCCTGGCTCAGAGCCCCCAGTTGGCCAAACAGATGGCTATTGCCGCAGACTTCGGTCGAGTCTATGAAATTGGCGCCGTGTTCCGCGCGGAGAATTCCAATACCCACCGCCATTTGACAGAGTACACTGGACTAGATATTGAGATGGCAATTGAAGAGCACTACCACGAGATGCTGGAAGTGCTAGACTCTGTGATCAAGAAGATCCTGCAAGGCGTTTACGGCCGCTTCCGTCGTGAGGTCGAGATTGTGAAGCAGCAATTCCCGTCTGAGGACGTCGTTTGGCTGGAAGAAACGCCAATCATCCGCTTCTCTGACGGCATTAAGATGCTCAACGACTCCGGGTGGCGTGATGAAGAGGGAAATCTCTTGCCAGAAGACGATGACCTGCATACTCGCGATGAGATTCGCCTCGGCGAGCTCGTCAAGGAGAAGTATGGCACGGACTACTACATTCTCGACAAGTTCCCCGTTGGTGCACGTCCCTTCTACACGATGCCCGATCCCGATGACAATCGCTTCACGAACTCCTTTGACATTTTTATCCGAGGCCAAGAGATTGTCTCAGGCGGTCAGCGTATCCATGATCCCCACATGCTAGAGGAGAATATGCGCCGTGTGGGCATCAACCCCGACACTATGGAGGAATATATGGAAGGCTTCCGATGGGGTGCACCCCCCCATGCCGGCGCCGGTGTGGGTCTGGAGCGTTTCTTGATGCTTCTTCTCAAGTTGGGTAACATTCGACTCGCTTCTCTCTTCTACCGTGACCCGAAGAGTTTCCCCGCGAAGCCCCCAACTTTGCAATTGCGGCACCCCGAGTCTTCGACCGTCGAACCGTCTTGGATTCGCGACAAAAAGGGCCCGGTGGCTCCCGATGAGAGCTTCCTGCAGCCGATAGAGCATCTCATCGCAAACTATGGTGATGCAACTGCCACGTCTTGGGGAGATGAGCGGTTTAAGATTTGGCGTGACTTGGCGACCGGTGCAGCAATCGCGTACGTGCCTAGTAGTAGCAATTTTGCAGTGATCCCAGGCAATCCTCTATGCGACTCGCGACAGTACCCGCGTGTGATCTCCCAGTTCTTGCAATGGATGCGCCGGGAGACAAAGTATAAGCCTGTTTGGCTCTTGTGTTCCCCTGAGGTTGAGGAAATCCTGGGGGAGAAACTTGGTTGGCGTAGCTTGTCTTGCATCGCCGAGGAGCGTGTAGACCCGTCCCGCAACCAAGCTGCTTCGGATGGTGAAATTGCTCGGAAGATCCGACATTCAGAGAGCGAGGGTGTCAAGCTCGTGAGCATGAACCAGGGTGAGATGGTACCGGACAATATCCGCGAGAAGATTGACCAGCGCATCCAAGACTGGCGGTCTAACCGCAAAGGCACTCAGGTGCACCTGTCTGAGATCCACCCATGGCGCGATCATGCCCATCGCTGGTATTTCTATGCGCTCGACAAGGAAGGCACTATTTGCGCCTTTGTCGCCCTGGCCACTCTATCCCCATCCCATGGCATGCAGGTGAAATACAGCTTTGACTTCCCAGGAGCTCCAAATGGTGTCATTGAACATATCGTTTCCCACGCCATCCAGACCGCGGCCCGGTCTGGAGTCAAGTCGCTCACTTTCGGTGCTGGCGCCACCACCACTCTCACCCCGGGACACAACCTGCAGGGAACTAAGGTGAAGATGTTGCAGCACACCTACGAAACCTTGGCGAAGCAATTCCATTTGGTTCGCAAGAGCGAATTCCGTGCGAAACTGGGCGCACGGGATGACCCTCTTTACATTGCCTATCCGCCTCATGGGCTGGGGTCGAAGGGTATCCGGGCTGTCCTTCACTTTTTCGAGGATTAATGTTCTGCCTCCTGGTATCAGGCGTTTGTTAAATGGCTTGGACCTCTTCTTTGGGTGAGGACGATTCCACATAGATTCGTTAATATGGGGCATTTCCTCCTTATCCCATGAGACATATTCCCCATACTGTTATGCTGTTTGGTTTCATTTATGTCTTTCGTTCTTCTCGCATTATGACCCCTTCCCACGTGTTCTCTGATGATTTTCATGTGCCGGTGAAAGTATGTTATGTTAGTCCCACGCTACACCCGTAATACTCCTAGATGAGGGAGGCCACGTGGAACGTGGTGTTTGCATATAAACCTGAGTCTGATGATATTGATGCATTTTTGCTGTTGGCCTTCCAGATTTCAATACATAGACACATATATACGTACATACATGGATTTCGCCCATTATTTATCTTTCTTATCGTCCGGCGGTTGGGAGTTCATGTAATCAACCACTCTTCCCAGCTCTCCCAGTACCCACCATCCAATTGCCACTGCCAAGCATGCAACAGCACATATATAACATGCCGTGGGTACCAGGGACTGCGGGAAGATGTTCCATAAAAATGGGTCAAGGATGATATCCGCGGCAACTGGGGGAACGTTCTCCATGAGGGATTTATTAAGAGAAAAGTAGTCCGCCGCTGCAGTGACACGAAGAAAGAGTACCGAATCCGACGTAGGTGCTTGATCATGAAAGGATGATGATCTGCGAGGAATCGCGTTGGATTGCGGAGAGGCGAGATGGGTTTGGGAATATAGACTGATTGAGGAGAAGAGGGCGGGATCGTCGACGGCTTGTGGAAGGGTATATGTTGTTAAGGTGAAGGCGGTCGGTTGCTGCGGCGGCTGGTCAGCTTATTTCCTTTGATTCACCTTTCTGGACAATCATAGAGAGTATAATATATGGGGACGTACGGTTGCCAACCAACACACCCGCACCTCATATCGTTGGCCTGGGGTCAAATTCTCTAGGAAATACCAGGAGTCTGTCCCGGGGAACCCGTTAGACGGAAATGTAGCGTTGATCCTGGTTCGGAGAATGGGACTAGATGGGGAGAGGCGATCTAGACCTAGGTCATCGAGGGTAGAATCGGCTGTGGGGATGGTGAGGGGTGGCGGAGCGATGAAGATCGTTTTTTCGACATTGGCGATGACGAGGAATGCGAGAGTGCAGAGGAAGAAAAGAGACTGGAGTAACATCACGGCCGAGGGTTCAGTTATGTTCGATGGACAGTGTTATTAAATGGTCATGATCTTTAACTCATACACAGCACAGTACGAACGGGCTAGTACTAGCAGCTGGCTGTATGTAGGTAGGTAGTAATAGGATGTAGTAAGTAGTAGGTAGGTACGGAGCAGCTGCAGGAGATTTGCTACAGACGGATATAAGCTCCTGAATGTCTTAGATGGAATTGATCCAGTGCATATCAATAGAAAGCTTACTATCAATTAGGCCATTGTAATAAGGTTGAGGACCAGAATAGACTACTTGCGTGTCCGTGCTTCAGTCGTTTCATTCGTCGTACATGGTCTACTACCAGCAGTGTACCTCGTCGGTCGTAGGCAAATGCAGCTGCACGCAGATGCCGTCATTTTCACGTGATCGACCCTGACCGGCCACTAGACCCAAAGAAGTGGCTGAGTCAGCTGCGGACTGGAAGGGCGGTCACGACACCGGGGAAGCCAATCAGGAAGGGATTTGTGGACGACGCGACCCAACGGATGGATCAACAACGAAAAGGTGGTAAGTCCTGCGTTTGGGTTGACAGCGCATCGCAAGACCACAACAACTTGACCGATCATTCGGGCCTTGGGCAATTGTTTAATTGATCCCCCTAGTCTATTTTTCTCCTCGTCAATCACCCCCAAGAGTTTGTTCTCCTCCCCCATTTCCTCCCACCGGTTCCCCTTTCCCTTTATTTGGTTTCTGTTCCCAGGTGGTGTTTTTTTCGTTTACTTACCCCTGAAACTTCCTTACAGATCAGGGCATTTTTTCCCCCTCTAAAGTCCTTCCACATTCCACCCACTCCGTTTCACACACCCCCCTCCTTCCAATCTTAATTCCCTTGTCACTCCGACATTCGTCCCTTTTAGACTCGACAAGATGAGAGAAGTTATTAGTTTGAACGGTATGTGTTTTCTCATCTTTTCCCCTCACACCGCCTCCTCAACGGGAGTCGGTCTGTCGACCGCTACTAATTGTTTTTTTTTACGTGTGCAGTTGGTCAGGCTGGTTGCCAGATTGCCAATTCTTGCTGGGAGGTATGAAGTTGGAAATAGGCTTGCAGACAGGGTGATTCAAATAGGACGACTTGAGACTAACATGGTGGTTCTAGCTCTACTGCCTTGAGCACGGCATCCAGGTACGTGGTCACCATTGACAATCATCCATCTATCTTCATCTCAATCGACCCGATGGACTAACCGGTATACCATAGCCCGATGGTTACTTGACCGAGGAACGCAAGAAGGAAGATCCTGACCATGGTTTCAGCACTTTCTTCTCCGAAACTGGTACGTCGTCTTGACCTGTCATCTTGCCACCCCAAACCTTCTAACGGGCAATGGTGTTTTAGGCCAGGGCAAGTATGTTCCTCGTACCATCTACTGCGATCTGGAGCCCAATGTTGTCGATGAGGTCCGCACTGGAACTTACCGTACCCTCTTCCACCCTGAGAACATGATCACCGGCAAGGAGGATGCCTCGAACAACTATGCCCGTGGTCATTACACCGTCGGCAAGGAGATGATCGACCAGGTTCTCGACAAGGTTCGCCGTGTGGCCGACAACTGCGCTGGTCTCCAGGGCTTCCTCGTCTTCCACTCCTTCGGTGGTGGTACCGGTTCCGGTTTCGGTGCTCTCTTGATGGAGCGTCTGTCCGTGGACTACGGCAAGAAGTCTAAGCTGGAGTTCTGCGTCTACCCTGCCCCCCAGAACGCCACTTCCGTTGTTGAGCCCTACAACTCCATCCTTACTACCCACACCACCCTTGAGCACTCCGACTGCAGTTTCATGGTTGACAACGAAGCTATCTACGATATCTGCCGCCGCAACCTTGGCATCGAGCGCCCCAGCTACGAGAACCTGAACCGCCTGATTGCTCAGGTTGTCTCTTCCATCACCGCCTCCCTGCGTTTCGATGGTTCCCTGAACGTGGATCTCAACGAGTTCCAGACCAACCTGGTCCCCTACCCCCGTATTCACTTCCCTCTCGTTGCCTACGCTCCCGTTATCTCCGCGGCCAAGGCCTCTCACGAGGCTAACTCCGTCAACGAGATCACCATGTCTTGCTTCGAGCCCAACAACCAGATGGTTAAGTGTGATCCCCGCAATGGCAAGTACATGGCCACCTGCCTGCTCTACCGTGGTGATGTTGTGCCCAAGGAGACCCACGCCGCCGTTGCTACCCTCAAGACCAAGCGCACCATCCAGTTCGTCGACTGGTGCCCCACTGGTTTCAAGATCGGTATCTGCTACCAGCCCCCCAAGCAGGTTCCCAACGGTGACCTTGCCAACCTCAGCCGCGCTGTGTAAGTTCCCTAGTTTCCACCTCCCGTGCAGGAGATAAGAAAGCTGACCAAGTGTAGCTGCATGCTGTCCAACACCACCGCCATCTCCGAGGCCTGGTCCGCTCTCGACCACAAATTCGACCTCATGTACTCCAAGCGTGCTTTCGTTCACTGGTACGTTGGTGAGGGTATGGAGGAAGGTGAATTCTCTGAGGCCCGTGAGGACCTGGCTGCTCTCGAGCGTGACTACGAGGAGGTCGCCAG
This sequence comes from Aspergillus bertholletiae, assembly GCA_009193595.1. Classification (NCBI taxonomy): domain Eukaryota; kingdom Fungi; phylum Ascomycota; class Eurotiomycetes; order Eurotiales; family Aspergillaceae; genus Aspergillus; species Aspergillus bertholletiae. The sequence continues at coordinate 29,926 of ML736174.1, forward strand.
CGACTCGCTGGAGGAGGAGGTTGAGGCTGAGTACTAAGTCTAAAACGCCGCTCGGGCAGTATCCCGGCCGTGGTTGCACTCAACCATGTAATTGGATGCTGATCGTAATTGTTTCCGAGTTGTGGTGCTGGGGACAGGCGTTGGCCAAGGTTATGTGATTGAACTGCCTGCAAATAAGAGAGAAGCTTGGATTAGCACAGACTTTGTTTTCTTTGTCTGATATATTTTTAATATCCCTGAAATAGCGATGAATTTACCGCTCCCTTCCACATGTAGCTCTTGCCCGATAGAACATTACGAAGAATGCCAAGGTGGTGGTTAAATGGTAAACCGGGTTTGCTTTATAGGGAACCGCTAGAGACGAGACTGGTAGCTTACAGGAACTAGGTCCCTCACTAGTAATTGAGTCGGTTCCGAAAGGCTCATTACCCTGTCGACCCCATGCAAGTAACTCCACCGTCGTCGCTGCCTAAGCTCCATATGAAATGATTAGTTGGGTTGAGGGTGATTGACCGCCCGGCAGAAACCCCCCCGGACCCAAGCCCAAGCTACGGCAGTAAATGGACCCAATCCCTCATTTCTCCCCCCTCTAATAAGTGTACGCTACCCTTCTTCCAGCTTGCAGCAAGCTCTCGGCAACCCTATCCCGGCCATATCTACTTGCTTTTTTTTCCCCATCCTTTAACTCCTCACTCGGAAGTGAACGTGCCCCCTTTTCCACTCTCGCGACTCTATTGCGGCATTCGTTAATTCCCGCCGTTCCGTCCAACGTTACCTCATCCAGAAGGCAGCGCTTTGGCCATCCATGCTCGTGGCATCTTCTGGATAAGTTGACAACCCTAAAACTTTGAAGGCCCCTTGTCGAGCATTTCGGAAAGATTGTTTAGAAGGAGGGGAGGCTTGCTCCCCCTGAATTACAGCTATGGCTGACAATAGTAAGTGTACCTAGCAATGACGCAACTAAGATGGCGGGTGGGAGAGCTCTCAGGGGACGGATGGGCGCTCCCGGTATATGATGGATACAACGGAACTGACGGATTTCCTTATTGCTTCCAACAGCACGACACCCAAACCTCAATCTGACTCCTGAGGAGAAACGCGTTTTCTATCAACTCTTTCAAGCCGCTGACACAACTAATCTGGGTGTCATCACCGGCGAGGTCGCCGTCCCTTTCTTTGAGAAGACCAAGTTAGCCCCCGACACACTCGGTTTGGTACGTTGAAACATAGCGAATTCTACTGCACACCTCCTTTTTTATCCCTTATGGATGGACCTCAGCTAATAGCATCCGTGCCATATTTATAGATATGGCAAATTGCAGACAGAGAAAATCGCGGCCTCCTGACTCCCGCTGGGTTCGGCGTTGTCTTGCGGTTGATCGGACACGCTCAAGCCGGTCGCTCCCCATCAGAGGAATTGGCTTTACAGCGTGAGTTACTCAGAGATTTTCGGTTTATACTCTTGTAACATTCCTGGGGGTATGATACTGACTATATTTTTTCACCAATCTAGCCGCACCGCTACCCAGGTTTGATGGCATTCAAGTCGATACGTCTGCCCCCACGCGCGAGGCAGGCGCAACAAGCCCTCCGCCAACTTCTGGAGCATCAATTCGTGTTCCCCCGTTAAACCCAGAGGATGTGAACAAGTTCCTGTCGCTGTTTGAGAAATCGGATGTCTCTAGGAGTGGAGTTCTTTCAGGCACGCAATACCCCCCGCTTCAAGGAAAAGGCCCCTGCTAACGATGTGATGATTATAGGCGAGACGGCTAAACAAATTTTTGAACGCGCAAGACTGCCCAATGAAGTTCTTGGCAGGATATGGAATCTTGCAGATACCAAACAACGTGGTGCCCTAGATGCGACCGAGTTCATCATTGCCATGCACTTCTTGACCTCCTACAAATCAGGTGCGATGAGAGGGATTCCGCAGACTCTACCGCCGGGACTATATGAAGCCGCTGCACGAAGGGGACCTAGCCGTGCCTCCATTGGCTCTCGCCCGGGACTTGATGTTCCCCCAGTGCCCGCAATCCCGAAACAATTTACCGGACCGCAACGGACACAGAGCCCTATCAATAGACCATTTGGCTCTCCTGTTTCAGCCCAGTCTACCGGCGCGGATTGGCTGATCGCTCCTCATGAAAAAGCACAATTCGATAGTATCTTCTCGACCGTCGATTCGGCGAAGCTTGGTAAAATCACTGGGGACCAGGCTGTGACTTTCTTCATGAATGCGCAGCTGCCTGAGGAAACTCTCGCCCAGATTTGGGACTTGGCGGATATTGATGCTGATGGTCAATTGACAAAGGATGAATTTGCAGTTGCTATGTATCTGGTCCGTCAAGTGCGCACTGGAAAGGAGCCGCTCCCACAGGTTCTGCCTCCAGCGTTAATTCCGCCGAGCATGCGTCGCCCTGGTTCTGCCCAGATGGGCCCGGCTCCTATTACTGCACAGGCTACGGGTGTAGCTCAAGCACCTGTCCCTGCACCGGTTATTCGGTCGGCCGCAGATGATCTATTTGGTCTCGACTCTCTCTCAGCTCCGGCTCCGGCTGCGGCTGCGGCTGCGGCTCCTGCGCAGGTACCCCAATCTACGGGTGGTTCGAATGTACCTTTCCAGATGCCTGCTTCTCCAACATCTCGAGCATCTCCGCCAAGCACTTCAACGACATTCAAGCCTTTCATCCCGACCTCGTCTTTTGGGCAAAGCCTTCAACCGCAGACAACGGGTGCCTCATCCGGTGTCGGCCCCACTGCTCGTTCACTTGCGTCACCGTCTGATGACCTTCTTGGAGACAATGATCCCGAAGAGTCCAATAAATTGACGCAAGAGACAACGGAGCTTGCCAATCTTTCTAATCAAATAGGCTCATTGGCGAATGAGATGCAGAACGTCCAGTCTAAACGTACCTCAGCGGAGCAAGAGCTGTCTCAGACTTCTCAGCAAAAACGCGATTTCGAGACTCGTCTTTCTCAGGCCAGGACAATGTACGAGCAGGAGGTCAAAAATTTCAAGGCACTTGAAGAACGACTTAATGCGTCCAAGGCCGAGACCAACAAGTTACAACAGGAATACGCGTTGATTGAGGGAAGCAGGCAGGATCTACAGAGCCAGTATGACCAAGTGTCTGCAGCGCTCTCAGCTGATCAACAGGAAAATGCAAGTCTGAAGGAGAAGATTCGTCAGGCAAATGCTATTGTCGCTCAGCTTAAACCGGCACTCGAGAAGGCTCGCTCTGAGGCGCGACAGCAGAAAGGATTAGCAGCAATCAACAAGAAGCAGCTTGCTACTGTGGAGGGTGAGAAAGAAAAGCTCCAAGATGAAATGGACAACCTCTCGAAGGAGCAAACCTATGAGCCAGAAGAGAGCGCGGCCGCTGCCAGCGCCGTCCCCAAAGTCAGCAGCCCAGCTGCCTCCACAACTAGCCAGAACACAAATCCGTTCTTTAAGCGCCAGATGACGGGCTCTAGTGAGAGTAACGCTCTGTCGCCTCAAGTTTCAAATGATCAGCAGCGCGCTTTTGATAGCCTATTCGGCCCATCTCTTGGCACCCCGGTCAACACAGCCACTCCGCCGCCGGTGACTTCCTTCCGCGCTGATTCTCATCCAACTTCGATCAAGTCCGCAACTTCTGGAGCACCGACCCCATCGGGATCCCCCCCGCCACCAGCGAATGCTTTTTTCAACGAACCTCCAGTCCCGCCACAGTCCAGGCAGCTCACACCGAATGTGCTTCCATTTGGCGAGTCACATTCGGCGACCTCCTCAACAATGGTTTCACCGCCCGCTAGTAGATTTGATACTCCAGATCTGAGCACGACTTCACAAGCTGGACCTGGTGAACCTGGGCCTACTTCTGCACCCCCATTTGATGAGTCTGACGAACTGACACAGAAGTTCCCAGAAATTCCTGGTGCGACGGAACAATTTGCAAATGCAGCTATATCATCTCCCAGTGAAGAAAAGCCAGTGGAAAAGAAAGATCCCAGCTTTGATGAGCTTTTTGGTGGACCGGCACACCAGCGCTCAAAATCTCAGAAAGAAAATGATTTCGAAGAAGCATTCGCCACCATGAAGCAGGGCCCTGTCTCAAACAAAACCAATGGCGGTGGTGCACCAGCCGCCTCCGAATTTCCACCTATTCGTGAACTCGATGATGATGACGACGATGATGATGACAGCACAGATAGCGAGGAACCTATGGGATTCGATGATAACTTTACTCCTGTTGCCCCTCCACAGAGCCAGGTAGCATCCAAACCTCCAGCCGCGGACTCCCAGCAAAGCCTTCCAGGGTATGAAGAAAGCGTCCAGAAAGAGCCCCTTGGAGAAGCGCCTGAATTCAACGGTCTTTTGCCAAAACATGAAGACCCCACAGCCTTTCCCGATGCTCCTCATCCAGTTGAGTCAACCACCGGAGCACCTATTATTCATGGGGAACCGGAGCCTACCAAGGAGACAGCTGTTGCCCCTAGCCAGAAGCCAGGTGCCCCAGATTTTGAGGCAGCCTTTGCAGGTCTTAATCTAGCGCCCGCAAAGGAGAGCGAGGATGATGATGACGATTTCGAAACGCCTGACAACAAGAATAATCATGACTTCGACTTCTCTTTTGACTCCCCAACACAGCAGAAGGCAGCCTCTCCAGGTCCTAGTGCGGGGAATGCTGCTTCGTCGGACTTTTTCAATTTTGACAAGAACGTTGCCTCTTCATCCCCTGGAGGTACAGCATCTCCATCTAACTCGAATGAGAAGCCCCAGACCCACGACTGGGAAGCGCTGTTTGCGCCACTTGACAATGTCCAGACTCCTGATAGCGCCAATGGGACAAACACTGCAGCAGCTACGTCACCAACAGGCCATGATGGAAAGGCACCAGGCTGGGCTCTCCAAACCGGCACAGAAGATGATCAAATTCTTCAACGCTTGACCGGCATGGGCTTCCCTCGCGAAGAATCTCTTGCTGCATTAGAAAAATTCGATTACAACCTTGACAAAGTACGTCTACTTATCGCCCCGAAAACGCCGTTTCCACAACCCAATTAGCTAACAACCATCTTTCTTCCAGGCAGTAGATCACCTGACATCGAAATCTTAATACTTTCCTTCTTTTCCTTTCCTCTACAACTATGCACATACCTTCTTCCCTTTACTCACCCGCTCGCTCTACACCTTACCTTCTTTCATTTTGCCTTTTATTTACCTTACCTTGTATTTGATCTATTGGTTGGCTTGCATATCGTTACTGCTGTCATGTATATTCCCCAGCGGTACTTCCTCAACCCTACCCATGTAATGTAACCCCACTTGTTTGTTTGACAGAAAGAATATGAAGTCGGAGGAGTGATGGACAGATGATATTCTAGACCTACGTAAATCTAGGAATTCTCTGCAGCAGCATGAGATTAGGTCTGAGGTAGTTAATAATCTTACGACATAGTTGCAATTATCATTCTACAAGCGATGTAACCTCCATCCTACAATAACGCAAGAATTATTAGACAACGAAACGTCCGCTTCCATGTGCCATTCCACTTTGATGACACTTCATATGAATGTAGCACATTCCTTGAATTTAACGATTTGGCACGGGGTAGAGCTGTATAATATAGTATCCACCATTCCAGCAATGACTTCACTGCATCTCAGAGAGCAAAGTGAGGGACAATCGTTGATTACAGAATGATTACAAAATAAACGAATAGAGAGCGTGGCCATAGGAAGATATATAAAGACCGCACTCGAAAGTTTTAGGCCGACAACAAGGTAGAACAAGAAAAGACAAAAGGCCAAAAGAGGTTGAAAATGCTTGGTAAACAGCTACATAGCCATAGGAGTTCTCAGACACAGTGGTGAAATAGCTTTCATTCCTGCGGGTCGATTAGGGATCACTTAACGGGATGTTCAGCCCAGTGTCGATGCTATTCAGCGAACTTTTCTCATGTAGCGTGGAAGTTCGTTGCATTGAAACGACTACTCTCAATAAGCGAGGCCCCCAATGTAGGAAGATTAAATGAAAGGAAACCTCACCAAAGTCTTCTTTCTGCCGTTGTCTGGAAGCTCTGCTTCCGGGCCACTTCCCATTCATGACATTGTCAAAGCCCTTGGAGTCCTGTAACAGGTAATATAAACCACCCATCACACAAAACACACCGATTGAAAACACCCATGTACGAATGACGGTGACTATGGAAGTCTGGCCTCCGACAAACCATCCAAAGAGGCAAAAGAAGGTTGCCACCAGGTCTACGAAAAGAATGGCTCCCATGAGCTGCCAGGAAGGCACTGAAGACCAGAAGGGGCCTTCCGCACGTGTGATGAATATAAGCCAATTCTCAGTTAGCGAGATTTCTAGGAACAGAACTTCATCTCGCTTCCCAAAATTCTGCACGATGCCTCCCCGTTCACCACCAGACAACATGGTGGATAGTGTAATCCAAGTGCCTATCGCTAGAACAATTCCGAGGAGGACAGACGTTCCCCACAGTCTAGGTAAGTTCCACTTCACTGGCGTTTTTGAATAAGGTGCTTTATCATAAGCTATAGCCAACGTGGCAATATCGGCGAAGATAGCAATAAACACTACAAGCTGTATGTTCAAACTTTCGTTCATGATGGCTATCCAGAGTCCTAAAAATATTTCGAGGTGGATGGATAGTGCAATTCGATACACCACATAAGCGTGCATACGATGAAATATCTGACGGGAGGTTTTCAAAGCATCGATAATGGCAGATAGACCAGGCGCTAGAAAGACTATATCAGCTGCAGTGCGGGCTGCATCTGAGGAGCCTTCAACAGCAATCCCAGCGTCAGCTTTCTTCAGTGAAGGAGCGTCGTTGACACCATCTCCAGTCATTGCCACTAAATAGCCTCGTTGCTGAAGGATGTCTACAACGTTATACTTGTGCTGAGGGAAGACTTCGGCGAATCCATCGGCGGCCTCAACAAAGTCATAGACTTGAGACCCAGGCATCGTTCCCTTTCCACCGAGGCCGAGGCGCTCGGCATTATAAACATTGGTGCCCAGTCCAAGTTGGCGCGACGTTTCACGGGCAATCCCGACTGCATCGCCCGTGAGCATCTTGATTGACAAACCGAGAGACTTAGCTTCATGTATGGTCTTTGCGGTGTCATGTCGAGGAGGATCAGAGCAGGGCATTATACCAAGTACCTCCCATTCACCCTCGCCGCGCTTTCGAGCGACGCCGAGTGAGCGAAAACCACGCACCGCAAAATCTGCGACTTTATTCATGTAGGCCACCTCTACCTCCTTTGGAATCGGGTGGTCCTTTTCTACCGTCTTCAGCACAAAAATAGGAGCTCCTTTCATGCAAATAATTCGCTCGCCTTGGGGCGACTTTACTACGGCTGTGACTTTCTTCGACACTGGATCAAATGGGAAGAACTCAAGCCTTTGATATTGTGTGAGGGCACGTTTCGCCTCTGGATAACCCTTGAGTGCTCTAAGGAAGGCTCTGTCAATAGGATCCATGCCCTTCTTCTTTCGTGAAGCGGCGAGACAAGCTGTGAGCACCAAATCTCCTGGGTTGACACCGGGAATGGTATAAGGCTCTGCCAATGACAGCTTATTCCTCGTTAATGTACCTGTCTTGTCGGAACATAGTATTTCAACTCCAGCTAGGGACTCAATTGCGGAGAGCCTTTGAACAATTGCTTTCTTCTTGGCTAGATACGCTGCTCCCACTGCCATTGTTGTAGTTACCACGGCAGGCAGGCCGACAGGCACACCAATCATAGTAATGGCCAAGGTGAATTCCAAGATGGTGACAATGCCATTGGAGCGGTAGAAAGATGATACCCAGACTATAAGGAGAGTCATTATAACGAGTATAAGCAAAACAATGCTGATTCCATTCAAAACCTCGGTGAAATGACCTGCCCCAGAGGCGGCGGTACTGACCAGCGCAGCGGCACGCCCTACGAAAGTGTAGTCACCAGTAGCCGTAACAACAAGACGAGCATACCCATGCTTCACAGCCGATGATGAATAACAGGTATCGCCGTCAGTTTTATCAACAGCTAAAGATTCGCCGGTGATTCCGGACTGGTCCACTTGAAGGACGCTACTCGACAACACCCGGCCATCTGCGGGGATGATCGTGCCCTACCCTCGATTAGAACTTTAACATACTAGAGGTGCACTACAAAGTCGCATAATGAATTACCTCCTCGACTTGTAGTATATCTCCGGGCACCACATCTGCAGCATCGACTTCAACAAGGTGGCTGTTACGCAGGATGACAGCGTTGAGGGCCAACGTTTTCTTCAGCTCATCCACAATGGATCCAGCCTGAAACTCCTGGATAAACCCCACAGATGCATTGAGGATAAGCAAAGCACAAATAACACCAAAATCAACCCAGTCTTGAAGACCAGCTGCCAGGATTGCAGCTGCCTATACCAATGATGCATCGCAAGGAGTTTGTAAGTGAAGGTCTCGACATGTAAGGACCAGACAGATATACGTACCTCCATCACAAATTGAACCGGCCCAACAAAGTACGAGAGAAATTTGAGAAAGAGATTTTCTTTTTCTTCTTTCATCCGATTGAATCCATACTTCTTTCGGCGGAGTAATACCTCGGACTCGCTCAGGCCTGTGCTGGGGTCCGTTTGAAGCAGATCCTCCGAGATACAATGGGATGTACTCTTTTCATCTTGTCCGCTGTCATTCAAATCGAGGTTACCATCCAGAGACTCGAGCTCTTCGATTAGGGCATCTATGTCTTCCACGTCTTCTCCGTCCTCCACATTCTCGGTGAATGATTTGTATTCCGCCGACGAGCTTGTCACAAACTGTTCCTTTGAGTCCACATCATCCTGACTGGGAGAAGCTCCGGTAACGTGAAGGGCTCCCACGGTACTATCTAGGGTGTGTGGGATACTAGCAGGCATCGGGGACTTGGTGGAAGACTGAATGAAATACGGTGATAAGATAAACAGGGGTTTCTATGACTTATAGATGTGTAATTAGTATTCAATAGAATACCAATTGCAAATGATTCAGCGAAATGATATGGGCTCAGATCAACGCTGCAATCAGAAGAATCAAGACTGGGGAAGAACAAACAATAAGAAAGAAAAGAAAAGGACAGTAAAGACGGCTCGAGGGAGGGAAGACATTTTTGTATCCTACCCATGGCAAGAACGATGGTATTGTCCTTACCTCAATGAACTTGGATAGGAATGAGATATGGAAGGATGGGTAGTAGACTTGTAGTAACTACCTCGACATCGTATAGATGTAGGCTACAACAGACGCCCCAATCAGAGGGCGACGGTGCTGACATAATCTGAACCAAAGACGTCGACGTCATGGGTTCAAAAATACGCCAAATCCAAATCCCCAGACTGAAGGAAAAAAAGGGTAAGGAAAAGAAAAAAAAAAGAACTTCCCCTCCCCGGACTCTACGAAAGAGAATCATGACCGTCACCTTCCAACCCATTGGTTGACCTTGAAACAACTGATCCGTTCTGCTACTACTTATGCAGCTTTGGTGGGCCTTCGTTCGACTGAAGAGGGTCTTTCGGAGCTGCCAACCACGGGAAATCCTACGCTATTCAGCACGCCCGTACCTTTGACACGACCTATTACTATTATCACTGGGGCTATCTGATAATGTTGCATATCTTGGCATTCAAAGAGTTCCTGGTCTATTCTACTGATACTTGAGGATCGAATTTTTTGGCAACATTTCTTTTTTTTAAAGATTTTTTTTCTTTGACTCACTCTACAAGGTGAACCTCACTTGATCTGATCGTCTTGATCCATCTATCGATAGGATCTACAGAAAACATGAACATGGACATACCGGGGTTCTACTACGGTCAGTCGGTAGTCGTGTGCCACAACACATGCCCATCCTTATCCTATTCCATATGCTTCTTTGCTTTCTCTTCTGGTATTAATCTCAAACCTAGACCCCGAGAAGAAAAAGTACTTCAAGATCGAGGCAAGCCACAAAGCTCTGGCAGGCTCTCAATATTCCAAAGACGCCGTTAAACGCAAACGCAAGGATCAGGAGGTCTGTACCACCCGCACGGACCCCATCTGTAGTTCTTCATTATTGAATCATGGTAGAAACACCAACGGAAGGTCCATCTCACGCGGAGGGTAGCAAAAGAAAAAGTCAAGAGAGCGGCATTTCTAGCTAACCCCCTCGTTGGGGCAGAGCGGGAGATTGGAACCCAGCTCGTGACCAAAAGTTCTCGACAGGACCAACGGGGTTTGTTATATGCTGGCCAACTTCGCCGAAACCAGTTGCACCAATTTGAGCCCTGGCCGGATGAATACTCTATCAAACATGTTTTGCGCAACCAACGGTCCGGGATTCTGGTTGCTAGTAAGTTGCTGGACCATTCCATTGTGATACTACCTCGATTGCTAATTGCTTCTCAAGGTGGCCATCGCGGTGGTGAATCGTCTGTTTCGTGAGCGAAGCCTTTCAGTGCGTGGCGGCTGGCTTTTCAAATTGCTAACCGCCACCAGGATATGCTTCCCAGACTGCGATCAGGAGAAATGGGCTTATAACCGGACAATGGAACGGGTACTCTTCAAAGAACCATATAGGGTATGTGACTCGCACCGCGGACTTGATAATCAGTCGACAACTGCTGATGTGATACACTCCAGCTTTCTTCCATTTCGTTAAGCCATACTGGATACTTACTGTAGGGCAACTCATTCAACCAAAGTCCTGCTCCGTATGGCTGACCGCATCAGAGCGACAATGGATAGCGGTCCGAACGGCGACTCATTCCTCGCACCACGAATGCTTCCCGATCCTGACGAGGGTGGCGATTACCGCTGGCCCCCAAGCTGTACGTTCATCCCCTGAAATATAGCGTAATGTGAACCAAACTGACGACCATCGAAACAGTTTCCCACCCAGTCCGCCTCCGCATGGCATCATCGCTCTGGTGCTCTGCCCCCTGCCCTGTAGGAACCATGCCCTTTTTCGCGATCGGCACCTCAGACGGGCTTCATACACTAGAAGGCTTCGGGAGCTACTGGGCCCTATCAAAGAAATCGTTTGCGAACGATGTATACACGGGGAAACCGATCCTTCACCGACGAGTAGATTCCTCCCACGCCCTTGTTACCAGCGTAGAATGGCTCTCCGCCCAAGTCATCGCAGCGGGACTCAAAGACTCGGCGATATTCCTCCATGACCTTCGCAGTGCCGGAACAGCAACGAGACTCCAGCACTCACATGCTGTCACTAAAATCAAAAGCGTTGATCCATATCGCATGGTTGTGGCCGGAATAAATTCAGTATGTTTCCCCTGTCGCCGACCTCCCCCTATAGATATCTACGTGTCTGCGCATTGAAGTAGGGCAACTATATCCGGAGAGTATCTGACAAGAGTAGCTGAAAATGTACGACATCCGCTACCCAGCCAACGGCCTTCAACGCAACCCCAACCCCAACAACAAACACCACACCTCGACCAAACCGTACCTCAGCTTCTCAGATTACTCACCCGAGATTATACCCGATTTTGATATTAGTCCTGAGCTGGGTCTACTAGCGAGTGGTTAGTCTCATATCCAACCCCTGTTCTTTCAGCAGAGGGCACTGACCATCGAATTCGTCTCCCACAGCGTCCGATGACCGCAAGATCCAGCTGTTCTCACTTCGAACTGGCGAGCAGGTGTCTTCGCCTCTATCGAAATATCAGTACGACCACTCCATCTCTTCAGTCTGCTTTGAGTCAGGGAATGGATCTGTGCATGGGCCACAAACTCCAAGCATATTGGTATGTGCGAAAGATACGGTGGACGAATGGATTTGGTGAAGTGATATATAATTTTCATGAATGCAAGCCATGATTTCATGCCGATGATGCTATATATTTGAATTACATATTCTACTACGTTGCACTGATGACCACCTAATCCAAGCCTCCTGCAAGCCATTCGCCAACCTCGACTCCAATGCCCTTGGCCATTTCCCCAATCCAGTCGCCAGAAACATTGACACACCACCTTTCGCCGGCATCGGATGTAGTGTTTCCGCTATTCAATCCACCTGACCCCAGTCCCATGCGACCACCACTTTCTCGACCTGCAGCAGGAACGACAAGCCGTAGTCGACGTAGTGTAGCAAGCTCCGCATATATTGCATCAGAAACCGCTGCTTGCAGGATGGGATTTGCCGGCGGGTTAGGATCAATGGCGTGGTAAATAGCTATTAATCTCTCCAAGGGGAATGGTCGGGCTGTGAGTATGGTCGATGGACCAGTGATACCAGTGGCTCCAGCAGCAGAGGTTGTAGCGGAAGAAGTGGCAAAAGCCGATTCCAGGGTCGATTTCGTGATGCGAGTCTTTTGCCTCTTGCCCTTTTTGCTTGGGGTGGAGGGGTCATTGCTAGTAGTTCGAGCATCCTCCGCCTGGGCTTTAGACAAGAGTTTCAGTCGTCGTCGATGGTGGGCACGCTTGTTTCGTGCTGATAGAGAAGATGACGAAAACTTCGAGAAAAAGATGGTATCGAGTCTTTGGGGGATGTGGGAGGCCAAGTAGGCAGACGTTAGGATCAAGGTCGGGAAATAAGGCAGAGAAGGAAGGGGTGAAGGCGTAGACACGACTGACAGCGTGGGCTTTGAGACTGAACCATTGGTAAACGATTCCGGTTCCTCGGTGACGATATGATGCACAAGCGCCGCTTCACCGTGGTGTCGAAAGAGGCCACGATTCTTAAGAAGGAGTCGAGAGAAATCCCATTCTTCATTGCCTCCAGGCGGCGTCTCGCCGTTCGTGATAGGGAACACAAACTGTGGCCAAAGTTTCTCGCATATCGATCGAAAAGTGGGAATAGAACTAGCTGTAGGCCCAACTAGGGAGTCATAGATGGCCGAAACAAAATGGGGGTATATGTTAGGTGGTATCTCATCGGAAAGGCAGGCTACTGGAGGTGGTCGTGAGTTCAAGATAATGGTAATCGCTTCATTGCGTGTATATGGGGGGAAAATGATGTGTGGGACACCTGCAGTCTGCAAGAAGAGTGGTCGTGGAGTAGCGCTGAGAATCAAAACAACCGAAAGACGGGGGATCTGTTCGACTTTCAGTCAACAATAATTGATTCAAATATCCAAGTACTGCCAGGATAACTCACTATTTCTCCCAGCCTCGCAAGCGCAGATAATAGGGTCTGTGGCGCCTCTCGCTGCTTATCGATTCCATCCAAAACGAGCACGAACTTCTCAGCTGCATTGCGAGGCATTGATGCCAAACATTCGCTTAGAAGGACGGCTAGCGTACTGACATGTTCGCACCTTCCCTTGCCATATTTTTCCCAGTCATCCCGTTTCCCCAGTGCTTCTAATGTTGCCCACAGTATCTTTGTCAGTAGATGGCGGCCTGTTATGCATTCTGTGCTTCGGACAATGGCGTGCGGAACTTCAAGTGCGGACAGGACGGCGCGAACGATGGTCGACTTGCACGTGGCAGATATACCATGCACAACTAAAGTCGCAGGACTAGGGCCGAGAGGCTAAAGAAAGCGAGCAGTCAACTGTTAGACACGTCCTCAAGGGTTCGCTTTGGGAGGTGGACAAGTGAAGCGTACCCCAAGAAGGCTGGCAATTTGTCTGGTTTGAAGCTCTCGACATGGCCAATGTTGGCTCAGTAATCGAGGAATCTCTACCGGAAGCATAAGGTGTTTTGAAAAGGTACCCCCGGAAAAATACCATTCACCAAGAGCGTCAGGGATAGAACAAGTCCATCGCGCGGAGATAAAAGACCGGAGATCTTATCGTCGCGCTTCACATGCGAAGTCACGTGCCTATATCGCGTACAGTCTCTATGCCTGAGATGGCAGCTGGACATCGCTTTCGTAAAGGGGAGCTTCCCCAAACTAGTTCAGGAACAGCAGGATATGAGTACAGTAACATCTTGATTGCTAATGTATGGTTACATCTATTCTACCGAATGCTGTTGGGACAATCTTCCAATGAGTCGTGAATCGTGCCGCAATCATCGCCAGTATGTGTAAAACACGGGTAAGGGGTCACATAGGCACCATGCCACGGTATCAAGAGAGTATACAGTACTTATCATAGATGTGTTTCTTATGACAGCCCACTGTTCCAACCGGAGAGTCAAGATGGCCACAATGACGACCGAAGCGAACAAAACGGAGCATTCCAAAAACGTTAGAAGAGACAAGGACGATAAAAACACAGTTCAGCATTGCCTGAAAAGGAAGGAAAATAGAACCTGAAAAGAAAAGAAAAACAAGTATGGAACATTTCAACCTTTGCTCAGCCTAATGCTGGAGAGCTGGGTTAGTAGGTGGGAACGACAAGGAAGAAGAAATAGACGCGGCAGGTATATTCGTCAAAAGATGTGGTAAACATAAGCATTTAACGCCTTGAAAGAATACAGGACATCAATGCAGGTAGAATCTTTTATCAGACTGCATTGTATCATCAAGAATCCAAAGATGCAATGCAAGTTGCATAAAGATAAAAGATCTGTCGTGGTATCAATGTTTCAGGTTCCCAATTCGTTGACATATGTCAAGATGGCCGTAAGTCATAGAGATCGTATCATCATTGCAAATATGGGTACAGTTCAATGGATCAGTGACGAATCCATTGTATTTCACACCAGCTCAAAAGTATGCATACAGCTGACCTTGAGCACCTAGATTGCCGTTCGAGTGCTGGACTGGAGGAGTGAAAATCCCCGAGTTCTCATTTGGTCCGCCGGACGGAGTATTGGTCGCAGAGCCGACACCAAATTGGGCACTACTCATGGGAAAAGAGGGATGTTGATACAGAAAGGGCTTCTGGTTGCCTTGTAAAGGTCCAGGAAGCTGGGCTGAGTTCATCTCATTTGGAGTAACTTGTCCGCTATTTGTAGCACTTCCTCTGCCAGAGCCCTCTGTAGCCATCATCTTGCCAGCAATGCGACGACCATGAGGGGTCTGACGAATTGAAGGTAAGATTGGTCTAATTGCATCGACCAGGCGGGTTCGGGTCTCACTGTCCGCGAAGTCCATAGCAGTTTGCACTACATAGTTAGCGAAGGAATCTCGGAGCATTTTCTCCAGCTCAGCGCCTGAGAGCATCTCCTCGATTAATTGGCCCCGAACAGGGCCATCGGCGGTGCGGAGACATTTTTCGATAACGTTGGAGCTGAATTTTTGCTTTGATAAGGCGGGGATATTTCCACGGAACGTCTGACAAAGGGGTTCGGTGAAATGGGGCTCGGCCAGGTCTAAGATATACTGCACCACGTAATTTCCAAAAGGATCTTGGACCAAGGCAAATGCATTGGAAGTGATCTGGGCGATTAGACGAGCCCTCTGTTCACCAGAAGCATGATCAATGCAACGCTGAAGCACGCAACACCCATGACGGTGAGTGCCGACCACAACACAGTTAGCACCCACAGCATCATAGATAAATTGTGCGTCTACCGCAGAGAGACGATTCAGACATTTCTGAATGACATGATTGCCATTTAGATCCTGAACCAGCTCTACAACGTGATCTTCCAACGCGTGGATCACAGTTTGTGTCTGTTCAGGAGTTGAAATGAACTCGATCATCTTTTGTAAAGCTCTGGTGCCATGTTGATTCAGTGCGATCTTCACAAGTTGGTGCGCAGCATTGTTGATCAGCGCTGTACGCTGATCATCATTGGAGTACTCAAGCAACTTCTGGCATAGATAATTACCAAAAGGATCTGTTTAAAAGTTAGGGTGGTTACATCGCTAAAGTGGGTTAGGAGGTTACGAACCAGTCATTAGCTCCACAACATGTACATGTGTCTCATCAAAGATCATCTGGACGTGGTCTGGGTTGCGCTCCTCTAGCTTCCGCTGCAGATATCTGCACCCATGTTGATCTTTGCAGAGGCCATATAGCTCACCCCGGTAGTGCTCCAATGGAAAATTAGTGAAGCGAGATAATTGGGCAGAGTCTCCTTCACCGTTGCTGCGGCGAGATCCCATAGCCTTTGCTGGACCCTCAGCAAGACGGTAGTTGCCATAGGCGGGAAATGCGCCGTAAGAAGTGCCAGGATTGTAACTCTGAAGTTGACCGTTTACCGGAGGGGGGTTTCCCACGTAAGTCTGGACGCCGTATCCATAGAAGGGCTGCTGGAAAGTGGCCAAAGAAGCCGGAGCAGCAGTGCTGGTACTCGCAGCCGAAGTGAGTTGCGGCCCGAAAGGTGTTGCGTTAGGCTGTAGGGTGGTCTGCTGAGACCGGGATCCCTGCATGTTTGGATCTTCACGTTCTGGTGAATCCTTCTGCTGGCGGGGGTTGGCAGAATTTGCAGGAATTCGGCCCATGTTGGCGTTGTGTTGCTGGAAATGTTCCGCATGGGTCTTTGGCGGTGTGATAGCAGGGTTGAATCCATCGCCTTTTGCAGTAGGGAGGTCGCTGGTAGAGTATGATGCCTGCAGAGAAGTTGGACGGTTTGACGAGGTCGCAGTCATACCTTCGTGGTTACCCTCTGCGCTGAAAAGAAGGTTTGCCTCAAGTGAGTGACGAGCAGAGTGTCGAGACGAGCTAGAATGACCCTCGCTACTCGGACTTCCCAACTGTTCGAGCCGGAACATGTTTAGAGCATTTTGTGGCATGCTTTGATGGGAAGAACGATGGCGGCTATGAGAATTCCAAGTTTCGGGGTTTGGAGTGCGAGAATTGGCTAGATCCAAAGCATCCGAGTTTGCAGATAGCTGATCTTCCCGTTAGTGACATTGAATTCGATGGGGGGATAATTGACGATAACATACCAAGCCTGAATCGTCCCTGCGTGACAAAGTAGGAAACTTGTCGTCAGGGTCAGTCAACTTAAGATAACTCTTGATGTCGGGAGTTGGAATTCGGTCTTCCTCCTTCAACGTTGCCCTGTCGTCCTCGTGGAATAGATACTTGGCAGTGTTGAACGACTCCAATCCAGGGGCGTTGTTGAAGCCAGAGATGTTCGGGCGAAGCTGGGATCCAAAGCCAGCAGATGGCATTGAATAACGATGGATACTAACCAAAATGAGTCAGTAACTTGCAGCCTGAGATACCATAAATGGGCACAACAAAACAGGTATGAATAACATGCATATGCAAAATGAGCGGAGGATCAGTTCCAGACAACCAGATGTGAAGGGAAGGTCAGGCAACAAAGGGAGCTGTTGTGTTCCTTCACAAGCTGCGCAGCCACGACGCCGAGACCATGATGTTTGGTACAGAGTGAAACACAAACGTCCAAAATACAGCAAACTCGATTCACAGTGACTTAAGAAGTGGGAAACTTACGCGGGCCCAGGACGGAAAGGGGACGTAGGGTCTTGACTGAAATCTTCCTTCTCAGAATTCCTGCGAGAACCAGGAACAGAATGCACCGAAAAGCGGTTCGTGGGAGTTTGTGCAGAGGCAGGATTCACCTGGCCCTGCGGAGTTGTTGCCTGAGAAGGGGCAAATACATTGAAGAAGCCAGGGGATGAAGTGACAGATGAAGTTGAGAAGCGGGTGGGCCTTGTGAACCCACTTGAGAAGCTGTTTTCAGGATACTCAGGAGGGGTCGTAGGCTCACTGACAGGGCCAGATATGCCAGCTTTGGCGAGGTCCTTCGCAATTCGGTCCATCTCTAACTTCTCTTTCTCATGCTGCATGTCTAGTAGTTTCATATCTTCCTCAAACCTCCTCTTTTGCTCCCGCATATATTCGATGTGCTGACGCTTCTTTTCAAACTAGGAAATTATTAGAAACAATCAGATATTGAGAGGTAAATGAAAGAGCAAAATAAATAAATGGGCATCCACAAGATATGGGAAATGCCTTGTGACACGGATGACTGATCCGTGAAACTTTCAAGGTAATAAGAAAGTGAAGATCAATAGGAGTCAAGGTATAATTTGGGAGGATTTTAGGCTGGAAATGAGAATCAAGTGCCACCCATGAAGTCACCAACAAGAAACAGCACTGAAGTAAGGCTAATATAAAACTACAGTCCGACTTGAATCAAGCTTCCATGTCACCAGGAGAGCTTGGGGACGAGACAGCTCTGGGTGGAAGATAGGACGACTTGTCATACGGGGAAGGCTTACCGATGACAATAGATCTAAGGGATCCGGCATCTGAGGCGCATTTCCAGCATGGTTCAAATAGCTCCAAGAGGAAAGCTTGCTGGAGTCTGTGGTGAAGCGACGCTGAAGATTGGCACGGACATCCCCTGAGGGTCGCGAAAAAGCCGACGCGAGATTTGAATGACCAGGAGAGATCGAATTATATCCGGGAAATGGGGACTCTGAGGTAGGGGATCGCGGGGATGGGAATCGCAGCTCATCGAGGCGTTCACTAAGTCCGTTCTTGAAGGCCATGATGGACAGCCACTATGAGACGGAGATCACTGGACTAATACCATTCAGGGGCCAAGACAAGTCAGAAAAGAAGTCTCAGCATGGCAGCAAGTTGAATGGGATGGGTTGTTAATGGAGTTATCAACTCTCAAGAACCAGTGACAAGCAGGCCTGGGGGCCTTAATTGAAGCACAAAGACCAGGCAGTGTGCCGGCTGGCGGTGTGTTTTCTTGGAGAGCGTGCGATGTAAGGAGTTGGAGAGGGGCTGAGGGGTGATTTGGCGGAGAAGATCTCGGAAAGAACAGCAACTCACACACGATGAACGCCTCGAGAGTTAAAGTTCCAGGCGCGAAAATAGAGCTCGCAGTTGAATAGTCGGTTGAGGACGCAAGTAAGGACTGTTTATAAGGGGGGATCCGGGGTAGGTTTGTACACCCAACGGTGCACTCCTAACGATGCGGAGATCTCGATCAGTGGCGTAAGAACCGAAGGTTTGGGAAGCGGGAGGTACCTGTTATACACCTAAACCCTACGCCCTCGATTCGAGAGCGACGGGCTGATAAAGATAATAATGAGTGAACAGCAAGGAAATGGATTGCCAAATGACAACAACGAAGGTAAAAATATATTGTTGTACAGATAGTGCGAACGCGCAAGACAAGGACAGTAACGAAAGAGGAGGAACAAAGTGGGAGGCAGGCGAGAGGGGAAGAGAAACGAAGCGTGGGCGGCTGGGACAGCTGAGCGTGCCTGAGGAAGCGGGGAGTCAGTGACTCGTTTCGTTTAGGAAATACGGTGTTGAAGCCATGGGATGTTCATCATTTCCAGAACCCGACCACTTTTGCTTCTTCCTTTTGAACCTTGAAAGAATGATCTACCATCACGAGACTGTTGATATTGATAAATTAAAGCACCCGGTTTTCCTTATATAAACTAAACTCTAGTTCTCAATGCATCACTTTGGCCTTCTTTTGTTGTTCACTCCCTCTAGAGTGGTGGTATTCATACAGAGTACAGTACTCGGTACTATGTATCGTACTGTACACATCCCGAAGAGGCACGAGTAAGGTATGTATGTACCCAAGACCATTTACTCAGACAGGCCATCTGCTTTAATACCTCGTATATACCTATTTTTAATTATTGATTTCTTCTTAATATTATTCCTGTTTCCGAAACATAGAGATCCATCCTCTAATTGTTTCTATTCTCTCAGGAGGTCTAACCGTCGTGGTAATCGACCATTGACGGTTATGGTGAGCTGTTCGATGACAACTAATTCTAGATGATCATTGACTTTTGGACGGATCAAGTGTTAATCTTGTCTGGATGAATCATGATTGGATGGTGAATTGCTTTACCCTGCAAAATCCAATGAACCTGCACGACTCTGTCGGGGTTGAATGGCAGTTCTTGAACAGTGCCGTCGGCGGTTGCTGCAGCTGTTGCAACAACATGCATTCTCATTGTTACTGACTGGAGCCAGCATGGTCTTCCTCGTTTGAGATTGTTGAGCGCTCAACCTCTTAAGGTTGCATTATTACGGCTGGTTTGTCTTTCTTCTCTGTTCCCGTCCCCCCCCCTTTTTTCTCCTTTCGATTCTTACCGCCAGTAAGTACTTTATGCATTTGACTACAAAGGATTGATTTTACATTTCCTCCCTGCTGGAGGATTGTGTAAGGGGGCACGGGTTAGCATCTTCGTGTGCCGGTCAAGGCGTGGGCTCTGCAAGTGTAATTCTGCATTGAGTGGAGACAACAGGTCAATGGGAAAAAAAAAAAAAAGATGTGACGGCGGTTCACGCCCTAATTACTGCACGTACCTGGGTTAGAGCAACATGACTGGAGCATTACGGAGGCAACATTAATCCTCCGTTGTGTTAGAAAACGAATAAGATTTCTGGAGCTAATAGCGGCTGCGGTGCAAGTCATAGTTTCGAGACTATTCCAGTAGTCAATTCTCGCTCACTTTCCCCTTCCTTTTTTTTCGCTTGTCTTTTTTCTTAATTAATTAAACTTGATGGAGACAGCCGACATCCCTTAATTCCGCAGTTTGGTGCCCTACGGAGCATGATCAGGCCTCCATCTGATGATCTCATATCTCGATGAGCGACGAGCCAGCATAAATGATGAATGGCCATTCATTAATTGAGTATTGACTCAGAGTACAGAGTAGAGCATTACAATACACCATTCAAGCTTACCTTGCCTTCGGTACTGGGTACAGTACCAAAAAAATCATGCTCAAGGATCCCCATGTACGACTCAGATGGTTCGCGATGACATTCTATCTTGGTCATGTAGTCCTCTATCAGCTTGTTCCTCCCCTCCTCTCCCTCTTCCTATTCCTCTTTCTGTCTCCTTGCCTTTTCTCTTTTCTTTTTTTTTTTTTTAGAAAACTTTTTTTGGGATTAGCCGTTTAGGATTTGTATTTTTAATTTTCCCATTTGACTCATCTTTGGTGGGCGGCGCACGGCTAGTACCAGGGATCGTAACCCAGATAACATTCAAATGGACTCTCCGATGAGGATCTTCGAGGGTACCAGCCAGCATGGTTCCATGGATCAGTCGACTCAACGTCTCGACCGATTGAGTTGAGGAGCACGAATGGGACCAAATGAATAATAACAGTAGTCGATATTAATGTTGTATTTAGGGGTATGTAACTAAGTACAGTATGTAAATATGTGCCAAGGTAAGTATAGAATACTGTACCTATGTACTCCGTACTAGAAGTCTCGAGGTACGTAACTAAGAACATACTACTTATCTCCAAGGGGTGTACGGAGTCGTACTGTAGTAGTACTCCGTGCTTCAGGACTACTAGTAACTAGTAGTAAGCGGCCCGGTGTGGATGAACTTTCTCGCCTTCTGGACGATTCGCCTCATACCTACCCGTTACAGCTGTGAGCACGGCAATTCGTGATTGGCGCGGTGAAGGAAAAGCGGTGTACAATCTGCGAGGAAGACTGATTGAGCCAACGAACGGTGTGCTGATCCGTCGCTTCAAGGCGTTCCCCCTCCCATTCCTCAATTCTTAGCCAATACGGAGTACAATGATATCAAACATGGCCCCCCGTCAGTGGAGACCTAGACTCCGAACGGCGTCCATACATACATAGACTCGTGACTACAATTTCGAACCCTAGTACAAAGCGGTGCACAGGGCACAATGCACTCAGAGCAGCCAAACTCCGATTCCAGATCGACACGCTTCTACCAGTACCTTGGAAAGTTACTCCCTTGATCGATGGTGATGTTGTTGTTGTTGTTTTTGTTGTTTCCCTCAAGTTCTTAGTGCAGTATGTCAGACATGCCTTTGCATTAACTAGTCGTGAGTTGGGTACCTACCTTACCATGGAGCCATTCGCAGCATTGCAGTCTAACTGGCCGTGGCTCAAGGGACCAGAGACCAATGGAGGCCAATCAATGGAGGCCACTTTTCTGCCCCATGGACAGTTGGGTCTTCTAATGAAGCCCTCGAATTTTCGACAACATCCTTGGGGTCTGACTAATGATTTTCACCCCTCACTAGTGATGTCGATGCCGAGCCATCAGAAGGTTGTTTCACATTACTCTTGCCACACCAAATCTTAGATTACATCAGGAAGAAGTATGTTAACACGAAAATTGGTTCCAAATTCCTTTGGTACTGCTCTAGACCCTAGCTCACCGTCCCTTAAAAAGCCGTAGAATCGAATGTAAGCATAGTTTCATGCCCAAACAGCGTGCCCTTATGGGAAACCTGTTCGACAAGATCCGATATGATCAACCAGTCCGTTGCTCAAACGCCCCATCTGCAATACGCCAATTGAGGGCGCTTGACTGGTCACAAAAATTGCGGAACTCACTGATCCCCACGCTCAGCCAGTTTGATTTGTGGCATCTAACCCAATCGCGTGATGTTGTTAGCTGCCGATCTCCTTATCTACGAAAATGAATACTCATGCCTGTCAGAAGTCTGACACACGCAGTATGAAGGCATGGTTAATGGATCTAATCTCAATGGACATGAAAACTGTCGTCGGAGTTCACAGCCACACGTGATCATAGGGTACTACCCCGAGTCGGTACTGTTCAACGAACCGATATATTTTCTCGAAGATCCGTGATGTTCATCAGTCCCGTATGGCTAGCTATTTTTTTTTCCGATATAATGTTGTATCGATCTACTGTGTTCGTTTAGTGGCAATCTTTCTCCGCATTGGACGAGAATCTAGAATACCAGGTGGCGAAGATCTAAACTTGCGGTCAAAGAATCCCACCGCCACGGGTACCTCACCCTCCAGAACGATCTCCCCACATCATTCGTAGTGCGGTCACTGAGGCTTTTCATCATTTAAACAATCTCTCTGGACCACTGTGTGCAAAAAATGCGCCTAAGATTAGTAGTAGCTGTATCTTATCCCCGGTGCTAATGATCCTTGTCCCTCGATGGTGGGTGGAGGATCCTCGATTCCTTTAAACATATGAGGCATTGTTGCCCAACCCCCGCAAGCCATAGAGCTTGGCTTATGCTCCAGATATGCTTAGGAAAAACTGATTAGATACGGCAACTCCGAGCCTTTATGCCCGAAGTTTCTCCTCTAGAGTGTTGGTCATTTCCAGCTCTTTCTGCCATGAACACAATCGCTGCCCAGGACTAACAAGAAAATTCCATAGGTGGGGACTAGAATTCTACTATATGCAGTACTTTTGAGAATACCCACAAGCTCTTGATTCTTGATTTGATGCTCTAGGGGCTCCTTACTATCACGTCCCACAAAGATGGCAATGCACCGAAGGGTTGGGGATGCCATGACGAAAACGCCTGCCTCCTCGCAACTGCTGCGGCATGATCCCGCACATCCTACTCGCTAGATCTTGTGGTGTTAGGTGAGGAAAGCGAGGAACCAGTCCCCAGAAGGCACGTATCTTGCAATGATCCTAGAGAACATCTACATACGGCTTGTGCGCAGCTGCAAGTGAGTTGTTCAATAAGATAGCTAGTGCACACCAAGCTGTGTTGAACTGAGATAGCGTGAGACCTCTAGTCTAGCAAATACCCATTTTCTGGAACTATCATTTGCATTCGAATCGCTCCCTGTCCCTTTGTCGGGCCTTGTTGCCTAGCTTCATGGGCGTATGAAGCATTTTGGGCACCATTCCTCCTCACTCGATCTACCGTGCAAGGAGCTTTTTGTACGGTTTTTATCCTGCGCGCACCTCTTTTTAGAAAGCATCGTGGAGTGCTAAAGGTTTACCATTCATTTGACAAACCATGTGTGATACTGGGTATATTCTAGCCTTGTATGAGATCTGATAGGATTAAGACCTGGGACTCCCTGCTATAGTCGAATGCGCCTCTTTCACTTGACTCTGGGCGCAATCTAGGGGACACGTAACGAGAAATACATTGCTGCATCTATCTAACTTGGCCTAATACCCTCCATCACAGCCAAACTATATGCCCCAAAAAATGAAATACCATTGAACTTCTTTAAAGGTGCGAGAACAAAAATAACCTAGTATACATTTTCTTTAGATAGATTAGGATGGAGACACCGCTACATTACCTCTAACCTATTTGGTCTCCTCCTGATTGAACACCATAGGTAATTGCTACGTATATACTACTTCGCAAAGAGAAAACAAAAGAATGAAAACTTGGGATCCATCAAACATAATGACAACTGCCTTGGAGTAATTTGACAAGCTATCTAACAAACGCGATATAACTAGTTATACGCTAGTTACTAGTTAGTTACCCTGGCCACTTACCAATCAATCGCTTGGCCTTCATACTGTACCTATCTTAACATCAGGGTTGCGCGTTCAGTCTTCCTCTCACTTTAGAATACCTTGTGTTTGAGCCATTCGTACTACTAACTCCCTGACACCCTTTGCACCTGAAACCTCCATCCTAATACATTTACTGCCCTCTTTCTTCAATTAGCTACAGAACTAACATAATTATAATCCACTTGGCAATATTTTATACGTAGGACAGCCTAATCCATGAACCTTCGCAATATTAATCAGTTGACATACCATAGGTAACTATACTGTCTTGGAGCTATTAAATACAACAACACTTTCTATTCCTTTTACCCCCCTCATCTGAAATACTTTTACTTTCGCCTAAGTGAATGCCGTTATGTTCACTGATAGCCTAGTTATTATTATCCCCGAACTAGTACTCTAAAATACCCTCCCAAGCCCAGGGGCGCTTTTGTGCCTGTAACTACCTATGTAGATTAGATAAACAAAGCTGGACTAAGAACCAGTCAATGCTCTTGATCGAGGGATAGACGTTACCCTAATACCAAGTACCTTGTGCAATGAAATTCCATCAAATTTTCTTGCCGAATACCTATCACAGGCCATTTTATTTATTGTGAACACTGATCGAATCAAGACTACTAGTCAGAGGCATAAATGCAAAACTTTAATTGTCCGAAATTTTCAGACTGATTGAATTTAAGACGGTGCCGCTAGTCATTAGGCCCTACAGATGGAAGCTTCCTAAGGGTTTCTTTATGAGTCCAACTAGGTATACTAAGGCGAGGTGAGACTCGATAAATTCTCGCAATTAGGAGCTAAAAATGTCGATTGGATGACTCCTAACTGAGCTGGGATGAAGATGATTCAACTCATATTGAAAAAGTTATTGATAAATAGAAGCCTTACTCCCAATCGAATTGATTGTTACGTTCTTGATTCCCTTGGATCCCTCGCTCCCCTCTCTTGTCAATGCTATCTCTGTTAGTCCTAGATACGCCAAGCTGACAGAGTAGTACCATATCCATATTACATAAATCAAGGATTAAGTGCAGGCTAGACTCCGTATATATTAGTGATTATATCTAATTAGAGTGGTTATGGAGTGGGCTCTGAGAACAGTCGGTGGGTAAAGAACATTAGAAACCGAAGCATGGAGTAGTAGTCACCGCGGGATATTCTATTGAAATTACACCGACTAGAGCAGTGTAACCTACAATAGAAAACGTAGAGGTAGTGGTTGCACAGTATCGCATCATCAGCCCCGAGAATTAATGCGATATGTAACATGCAGCCTTTATGCCCTTGCAGAATCAGATGACTCACCCCTGATCACAGGAATGCCCGAGTCGTCAGAGGCCATTCTCTGTTCAGGATATTTTGTATTGTCCCAAGATTCCCAGATCCCGGCGTGGCAGTGCAAAGAGGTGATGTTCTCCCAGATCAAACAAAAAACTATAAGCGCCATGATAATGGACATCATCGAAGTGATATCGAGATCACTAGCTAGCCCGAGGAGGATAATGATAAGTCCAACAACAGGCCGCATAATCATGCGAAGATGCTGTTTGAAGCCTCAAATGTTAGAAGATGTTCCGTGAATGAGTACACAATTACCCGGGGTGGTATACCTTGGACAGCATCAACGTTCCCGGTGCATCTCTATCCTCATATAGCAATGCTAATCCATATAGACAATACAATCCAGTTCCAAGGCTACCACAAAGAAGCCAACGCTCAGGGTCACGAAACCTGTCCTCTGCTGCACTTGTAGCGGCAACATGCCCGCTTGCGAGCAGGCTGGCGACAAGAGGTAAATGGAGAATAGCCCATCCGAACGCTGTGTACACCGAATAGCGGAAAGGATGAGTGCTTTGCAATGCGCCGTCATTGTGAGCATACAGCCAGTTCAGACAGAAAGCGATGACTAAGACCCAAACTGCATGGAGCAAGCTGAGATTGAACCCCACCGCGGCAGGTGAGCCGACAACGATCTGATACAAATACTCGCCGAGGACGATAATATAAAATGCGGCGTATCGGTCGACCTCATGCGCGATATCCACAGCGGTTGTATAGTGGGCTTTTAGCATTTTCTTGGCTGCCGGAGAATAGCAGAAGATCCAACTGCACTCCTCGAAAATAACACCGACGACAGCCGCTGCAATTTTGCCGCGCAAAGATACAGACTCGAAGTACAGTGGGATATAGATAAACATTGAAATCACTGTAAGCGAAACCCACAGCCTCTGTTGTTTCCGGTGGTGATAGCTGGCAAATGAATATAGCAGGTGCATCGCGCTGCATGAGAGGCGCGCAACCATGTATGAACCGACAGTGGCTCGCATAGCGCTGATATCTTCATCCACAAGGGACGCATTGTTCCCATACATGACAAGAACAGCCATTATCCAGAGAATAAGTATGCGCTGTAGCAGGTCGTCATTATAGAACGAGTTCATCAATTCCCGGAGGTCGGCCCAAATATGCCAAGTGGGCGCGAGGATAAGCTATGCGTCAACCGTGTCAGCGCAATATGGCCCCCTGTGCATTAAACACCAAGATTCCCTTACAATATACTTTACCAATGCCACTCCTGAAATATCCTCTGCAAGAGTCTCAGCAAAGTTTGCCAAAATCGCGACATAAAGAAGGTCTAGGAAGAGTTCGAAGCGTCCTGGGAGTAGAATTGTCAGCACCACAGCACTTGCGCTCGGCTAGCAAATAAGGGCATATTTACCTGCTTGACGCTCCTCTTCATGCCGCTTCATGAGTTTCCCATTTTCAAACCATTGCAGCGCAAGTGGCTGGCGGAAGAGATACCGCGGGGTTGGTTGGAGTTCATCGACTGCGATTCCTGGAATGCTGGCCATTATTACATGGGCAAACGCGGAGGAGGTGAGAAAGACGCGATGCTACCCTAAGGGCGCCGCCGGAGAGAAAAAGCTTCGCATGATAAGGTTAACAAGAACAAGCCCTAGAGGTTCAGCGCTTCATAGATCAATTTCCGGAAACGGTTAGCGAGCGATATCCTCATGCAGTTAGATCGATCGGGATTCATGGATTGGACCCGTCACCAGTCCCGCTCGAGCTGTTTGTACAGTTTGTACGGAGTCGTCCATCATGGCATCAAAACTGGATGCCTGATGTCTTGGGCACCCACTCCCATAGTCATGCTACCACAGATAGCGCTTAACAATACCTTATTTAGATACTCCGTAGCCATGCAGTCTTTAACCCCGTATCAAAATCCCCGAAAGGCCAACGTGGGGGTGGGTCTTGTCAATTGGACCAGTAAGGCCAGAAAAAGCAGTGGAACAATGTGTTGATCAATGAAATTTTTTTTTCATCATCTCTCGCTTATCGTCGTGATTTTACATTTTTTATTTTCCCATGCTGTGTTCGGACCATCCAGTGATATATAAAGTTCCCAACTTATACTGAGTATTACGACTTGTAACGGCTTCTGAGTTTTTACCTAGCTATAACTGGTTCCCTTAGTAGCTATGGGTCTGGTTCGCAGGCTTCCAGGATATGTGGTCGCTAGCACGCTGTGTTCCTGTGGTGGACTCTTGTTTGGGTAGGATCACTTAGTCATATTGATCTTCTTTTCCTATACTGATACGTCGGATATAGAATGGACACTGGTATCATTGGTCCTGTAACTACTATGGACAGCTTTGTTGCACAATTCGGTAGCCAGTCTGCAACCATTCATGGGTTGATAGTATCGTCCATTTTGATCCCAGCAGCGGTCTCGTCCTTCTTTGCCGGCTTTCTTGCAGATAAATTAGGTAGGTCAAAGGGTATCAGTATCGGTGCCCTGATATTTGCTCTCGGAGCTGCGCTTGAGGCGGCAGCTGTCCATATCGCTATGTTCGTCGTTGGCAGGTGTGTTGAGGGAATAGGCGAGGGTCTCTACTTGGGAACGTTGGTTGTGTATGATTTTAAACTCCTTTCGCTCTCCAACCTGTGTCAGCTAACCTAAGGTTCATAGCTATATTTGCGAGATATCACCGACCAGCGTCCGAGGAGTGCTGACCACTGGCCCTCAGTTGCTGATTACCCTGGGATTGGTAGTGGGATTCTTTACCTGTTACGGGACCGCCCGCATCGAGTCTTCATTCTCATGGCGGACACCTTTTCTCATACTGGCATGTCTTGCAGTCGCTTTCTCTGTGGCCTCATGGCTCTGGCTTCCTCCGTCACCAAGGTGGTTGAAGATCCACGGTCGTGAATCTGAAGCAGCAGCAGCGTGGGATTGCCTAGGAGTCTCCCATGCAGAACGAGAAAAGATAGAGGTGGAAGAGGGCCGAGAGGCTAATATCCAACGAAGGGCAGCTACAGAAGCTGGCAATTCCTCCACCGTGGAAGGGATTGCATCTGGCCCCCGACCCCAAGCTCAGTCTGTGAAAGACAAACTTTTCGACATCTTTTCAAAAGATGTCCGGACCCGAACAGCACTTGCTGTGTTCCTAATGGGAATGCAGCAACTTAGCGGAATTGATGGCGTGCTCTACGTGAGTTTGTTGAAGCTTACTAGATGCGCTGTTTTGTCTAACAATGATTGTTATTTATAGTACGCCCCTCTGCTTTTCCAACAAGCTGGACTTGCCTCTACAGATGCCAGCTTCTTTGCTTCGGGTGTCTCTGCTCTTGTTATTTTCGGTGTAACAATCCCTGCTCTGATATGGGCTGACCGGTGGGGTCGTCGTCATAGCACTATATATGGCGGCATTGGACTTAGTATTACAATGTTCTTGATGGGAGCTTTATATGCGGGGAATGCTGTGCACAGCTCAACTGGAGCAGGCAGATGGGTTGTCATTGTTTCCATTTATATTTTCGCAGTTATTTACTCCCTCAGCTGGGGAGTTGGGATCAAAATCTATGCCGCGGAAATTCAACCGCAGCGAACGCGCGCCTCAGCAACGAGCTTAGCACATGGAAGCAACTGGACAGCCAACTTCCTCGTGGCTCTTACTACACCTATCCTGCTATCCCGCAGTAGCTTTGGTGCGTACTTCCTCTTTGGAGGATGCACACTGATAACTGCTGTGATATGCGCGATCTTCATGCCAGAAACTAAGGGCAGGTCCCTAGATGAGATTGAGGAGGCCTTTAAATCCAAGTCCTTGGGGTCACAGTCCTTTGTCAAAATCATCCGTCCAATCACCCGACAAACTTCATGATATACTGGGATCGAACTATGGTTATTATACTGCATAAATATCACTCAAACTTATGATGTGAATGTATATACGTAGTTGGCACCTGCGTGATAAGATAAGCGCAAAGCACTGCATTTGGCATTGAGCTAGCCATTTTGGGACAGTTACCTGGTCTGCTTACTAAACCGCCGCTTTGAATGAAATTAATTTAATAATTTATTCGGACCTTTTCCCCTCGCCGATAAAGAAGAAATTGTGCGCCGCGTATTCAAACCACCATGATACACCTCCCATCTCTGTCAAACTAACACAGAGTTTATCTAACATAGTATCTTGGTGGATCTCTCTTTTACAACCGCAATGCCTCCTCGTAGGAAGCCACAGGTTCCTACCGCGCGATCTGCAGACGTACGGCAAATACTTCTCCGCATCTTGGTAAATGTATTCTTTGTTCATGCTGACATTTCCCCGTCTTCATAATAGGCTGCGGCAGCATCGAGAAGAGCAGCTGCGGGACCTTCATCGACACAGAAGCGTCCATCCGTATCGAAGCAGCCACCGAACCCTCCACAGCCAGAGCCAAGCGTCGAGGAGCAGGCCGATGAGCACCCGCATGTACCATATCGCCACCGCGATCCTTTCGATGCGCTCCTAGAGCCCTTCTATTACAACAAATCTTTGACTGATCCGATCAACACAGCCAAGGATAAATGGAATTTGTTACCGGCGTTCTTGAAGGTGAAGGGGTTGGTCAAACAGCACATTGACTCATACAACTACCTTGTGGAAGTGCAGTTGAAAAAGATCGTTGAATCAAGCTCCATTATTCGTAGTGATATTGACCACAACTTTTATATTAAGTTTACCGACATTTATCTTGGGGCCCCACGACGTGCAGATGAGCAGCAAGATGCTGGTCCGGGATTCACAGGGTCGACCGTGAGTCCGCAGGAATGCCGACTTCGTGATACCACCTACGCAGCTCCGATTCAAGTTGATTTCGAATATGTACGTGGTCGTCAGCGTGTGAAGAAGACGGGTTATTCTATTGGCCGAATGCCGGTCATGCTTCGTAGCTCAAAGTGTGTTCTGTCCGATAAGACCCCAGCTGAGATGACTGTGTTGAATGAATGTCCTTTGGATCCTGGTGGCTACTTCATTGTGAATGGAACCGAGAAGGTTATTCTTGTCCAAGAACAGTTGAGCAAGAACAGAATTATCGTTGAAACGGACCCGAAGAAGGAAATTGTGCAGGCGTCCGTTACTAGGTAAGCTTATTGTGCAACAAATGGTTATACATAACCCTTTTCTAACCTTTATTACTAGTTCCTCCAATGAGCGCAAGTCTAAAAGTTACATCGTCCTCAAGAAGGATAAGCTTTATGTGAAGCACAACGTGCTCAATGAGGATATCCCTATCGTCATTCTACTAAAGGCAATGGGCATTCACACCGACAAGGAGATGCTCCTTCTTGTTGCCGGTATCGATAAAGTTTATCAGGAAGACTTTGCAATCAATTTTGAAGAAGCCATAAAGCTAGGAATCTATACACAGCAGCAAGCTTTGGACTGGATTGGCTCTCGAATTAAGATCAACCGTGGCAAACAATCCAATTATCGCCGAACCCATGTACAGGAAGCTGTTGAAGCCATTGCATCAGTTATCATATCTCATATAGAAGTCAAAGACATGAACTTCCGACCAAAGGCAGTCTATGTTGCGCATATGGCCCGTCGTGTTCTTATGGCTAAGAACGACCCTTCGCTGGTTGATGACCGTGACTACCTTGGTAACAAGAGATTGGAATTGGCTGGTCAGCTACTGGCCCTCCTTTTCGAAGATCTTTTCAAGAAGTTTTGTTTCGATATCAAAATGAACGTTGACAAGGTCTTAAATAAGCGGAACAGAGCGGAGGCTTTTGATGCCTGGACTGTTATGAGCATGCACAGCAATCATATCACCCAAGGTATGAATCGTGCTATCTCAACTGGTAACTGGAGCTTGAAGCGTTTCCGTATGGAGCGTGCCGGTGTTACTCATGTGCTCAGTCGGCTGAGCTATATCGCGGCATTGGGTATGATGACTCGTATCAGCAGTCAGTTTGAGAAAACTAGAAAAGTCAGCGGTCCCCGAGCTCTACAACCATCCCAATTTGGCATGCTCTGTCTCGCAGATACACCAGAAGGTGAAGCTTGTGGTCTTGTGAAAAACTTAGCACTTATGACCCATATCACGACTAATGACGAAGAGGGCCCGATAAGAAACCTGATCTTTATGCTAGGCGCAGAAGATATCTCTACTCTTGGTGGAAAAGAGCTTTACGGTCCTGGCTGCTACACCATCTCCATTAACGGAACACCGATGGCATTGACGCGTCGTCCGAAATACTTCCTTAATGCTTTCCGGAGATTGCGTCGAATGGGTAGAATTTCGGAGTTTGTCAGTATCTATATTAATCATCACCAGCGTGCTGTTCACGTCGCTACCGATGATGGACGAATTTGCCGCCCGCTTATTGTCGTGGAGAACGGAAAGACTCGGGTTAGAGCACATCACTTGAAGAAATTGCGCGAGGGATCCATGTCGTTTGATGACTTCCTTGCCCAAGGGTTAGTCGAATACTTGGATGTTAACGAGGAGAACGACTCGTTGATCGCAATCTATGAAAAGGATATCACTGATGCCACAACACATTTGGAAATTGAGCCTTTCACCATTCTTGGTGCTGTCGCCGGCCTGATCCCTTACCCACACCACAATCAGTCGCCACGTAACACTTACCAATGTGCTATGGGTAAACAAGCTATTGGCGCAATTGCATCGAATCAGTTCCTTCGTATTGATTCTATCCTCTATCTCATGGTGTACCCTCAAAAGCCTATGGTCAAGTCCCGCACGATTGAGCTGACGAAGTACGATCACCTACCGGCCGGCCACAATGCCATGGTTGCAGTAATGAGTTACTCGGGCTACGATATTGAGGATGCTTTGGTTTTGAACAAGGGGTCTGTTGATCGTGGTTTCGGTCGTTGCCAGGTGTTCAAGAAATCCGTTGCCAACTTGAAGAGTTATTCCAACGGTACCAAGGACATCTTGATGCCACCAGAATATGACAATGACGCCCCCATCCGGAAACATGCTCTCCTTGAGAGCGATGGTTTAGCTGCAGTTGGTGAGCTCGTCAATGCTGGTGAGGTCTACATCAACAAGTCTACCCCTGATCAATCTCTTGCTTCCGGATTTCCTGGCTCTGAAATGGGTCGGCCAGTCAAATACACACCTACACCTATGACATATAAGCTGCATGACCCTGCATATATTGATCAAGTTCTCGTCTCCACAACCGAGAACGAAAATCAACTCATCAAGGTGCTTACCCGCCAAACTCGTCGTCCCGAGGTGGGTGATAAGTTCTCTTCTCGTCACGGACAGAAGGGTGTCGTGGGTATTATTGCCGACCAGGCCGACATGCCTTTCACAGATCAAGGAATCAATCCTGACATTATCATGAACCCTCACGGTTTCCCCTCTCGAATGACTGTCGGAAAAATGTTGGAACTCGTCGCCGGAAAAGCGGGCGTTCTATCGGGTCAGCATGGGTACGGAACTTGTTTCGGTGGCAGTCCAGTCGAGGAAATGTCCCAGATTCTTATAGACAAGGGATTCAGCTACGGTGGTAAAGACTATCTGACCTCTGGAATTACTGGCGAGGCGCTGCCATTCTATGTCTTCACCGGTCCCATCTACTACCAGAAACTCAAGCACATGGTCCAAGACAAGATGCATTCTCGTGCTCGTGGTCCTCGAGCCATCCTTACTCGTCAGCCAACGGAAGGTCGTTCCCGTGATGGTGGTCTCCGTCTTGGTGAGATGGAACGTGACTGTTTGATTGCCTACGGAACCAGTCAGCTTCTTCTGGAGCGACTGATGATCTCGTCAGATCGTCACGAGATCGATGTCTGCGAGCAGTGTGGCTTCATGGGCTACTTGAATTGGTGTCAACGCTGTAAATCCTCGCGGAGCGTGGTCAAGATGGCCATCCCGTACGCAGCTAAGCTTCTTATCCAGGAGCTGATGAGTATGAATGTTACGGCGAGGTTGAAGCTTGAGGATGAGTTCCCAGAAACAAGGGGAATGTAAGTTAGAATTACAAAAGTCAAACGGGTCTATATGCGAGGGGTTTCAAAAGTCGAAAAAGAGGCGTTAGTGTGGCTTGATTGTACATAACGTTTGCATGCATAGCGCGCGGTGATTTTGGTTGACTTCTTGGTGAGAACTTGAGATTTGTATAGAAATGACATGTTGGACAGACATTTTTGTTTAGCACGCTTCTTTTCTTCGACTGGAGTAGGAAAAACCTTGAACGCAGGCTACTGTGAAGTCCATTCAAAGAGAAAGAGACAGCTGCCATTCCTTAGCTTGAAATCATGGTCGTACTAGTAGTCTCTGTGTCTAATATCGCGGTAACCTTTCACATTATAAATTAAAAAATGATGGTTCCTTTGGAACATCATCTGGTATAGATCACGGCTACGTCACACTCCCAGAAGCATAACCATCGCCGTCTACGAATAATGTACGTAAAGATTTATATACAAAACCAACCTTCCTCACAAACCAATCCACTTACCCCGATCCTAGCGACAAATACCTCCGCACAATCCCCCAATACCTCTCCGGATCAGTTCTCATATGCGAAACATGCGGCGAACCCAGAAACTTCTCCCTTGCGACCACCCAGCCCGTCGCCTCCGCCTCATCAGCATGTCTCTCCACATCCTTCCAAGCCACCAGCTCATCCGCATCTGAATAGATATAGCACCGTTTCGGCTTCCCACCATCCCTACCGCAAACCAGCCTCTGATCATTCATCGCCTTCCGCGCGACACCGACGGCATCCGACAAGCCAGCCAGACGGCGCACAAGAGCCCCCACCACGAAAACCACCCATAGTAGAAGCTTACTGAACAGGCGGAGAAGCCACGGTCTCGGCAGCGCATACGAGAATGCCTTCATAGCACCGGAGACTGTCGATATGCCTGGCGCACTATCCAGGATAGTAGACGAGATGCGGAGTGGTCGGCCCACTGCATTTTGATATGTAGTCAGGAGATTGATTGTGGAGAAGACGCCGCCATTGGAGAACATGTGTATGAATACTTGTTCCTGGTCGTTGGCTGTCTCTTCGGGCGACGTCGATGAGGGGATAGAGGCCCGGAGAGCTGCGACGGCGGGGGCGAGGCGCGCTTGCTGCGCCTTACTGCTAGACCGCGTCATGAAGTCCTGGGAGGAACTGAGGATAATGATGATCCGGGCTGTGGGTGCTAGGCGGGTATATTCGGTGACATATTTGGCTAACGCTCGTGGGGGAGCGTTCATCCAGAATGCGAGGATGATGGTCTTGGGAGCGTCATTGGTTTTAGATTGCGATTGGGGTTCTTGGATATAGATTGATGAAGATAGTTTGGTATATGCGGATAAGGGGTTCTCAGTACTGGGTTGCGACATCTTGGGCCGCGCTTTGTTCTTGCGAATGCGGGCTTGACTTTTTTTTGGGGGGTGTGCTCTATGTCTACTGACTGGAGTAAATAAGGGGAAGAACCAGCGAAGAGAATTTAAGGGAGGATTAAACTTCTTATCTATATTAAAACTGGCGGGGGGTAATTCGATAGGGAGTCGATAGGGAGTCGATAGATCAGACATTAAAGGAGCACTAAAATAAATTACGGGCTCCGAAATGAGCAGATCGCCCTCGGCATTTTCTCTCGGAATCCCTAGAGTGGAGCCTTTCATCTCATTTGTCCCTGTCCACGGAGTGATTGGGTCTTTGCAGGCTCTACTTCGTGTACACTCCGGTCAGCTCCCCTACTCAACCCTACCGTTAAAGGAAGCAAGGGCTTGTCCCATAAAAGTGATTTCCTTAATTAACGCCAGCCCATACCACGCTATGCTCTATAATCAAGCCATCCTTGTTTTGCTCATAGTATTCTGAGACAAAGAAATAGAACCATCGAAAGAAATAAAACAGGTAGTGCGCCAGCAATTCAAGGCATCTCCTAGCTCATGATCTCCTGACATCACTTTTCCCTGGGCTTTGCATCGAGCGTTGCACTAAGTGGGAGTTGCAGAGCCACCGGTGTCCTTCTTTTTCCCTCTTAACGTCTGACCACTTCCCTGAAAACGGGGCTTCTCGTCCTCGACAGCCTGGCCACTTTCATCGCGCTTCTTCACGGGCTTCAGTGCATATCCAAAGAATAATTGATTAGGCGGGAGCCGGAGCGGCATTGGCCCGTTGGTCCTCCTGACAGGAGGAGGGTGTTGAGGGTTTGTGGCTCCGGGAGTTGGAGTAGACGCCTTTGGGGTTGGAGCTTTGCTTCCCTTTTTCGCATTTAAACGCTGCCCGCCGACAAGGAAGTTTGACGACACTGCTTTTGCTCCCGCTGCAGCATCAGTAGCATCTGGTGCAATGGCGGCATAGTTGATTGACTGAGCCATGGTCCCGTGGGGATGGAGCAGCCCGCCAGACGGAAGCTTGGTTGCGCTCACGCCACTTCGGGGAGTGCTGGTACCACTTGGGCGCTGGGGCTCCTCATATCCTACAGGAGGGGCAAAGTCGACTTCCAAATCTGTCTCGAGAACGGAAATGGCACTTGAATTGGTGGCTGGTTTAGTTTCTAAAACCGCCATCTCATAAACTTGATCATTGTAGGCAAATGTGAAGACATCGCCCTTGGTCAGACACGAAAAGTTGCGAAATGCATTCTCAAGCACAGCTTTCGGATCACTTATATCTAAAAACGATGTCGATTGGGCTTGAAGCTTGATAAACTGACCCGGAGGAAGATCGGTTGATTTGACCTGTACCAAGTCACCCGGTTCGAGGAGGAGGGTTTGCATGAGCTACACATGACACTTTGCATCAGTATGGCAGCATTTAATATGACGAGCGCTAGCAGAACAGAGCAAGTAAATTGAAAGCTGGGTATAGTCAAGCCATATAAAACAGTGGACAATCTTACCCAAAAAGGCAAATATATTTTGCCCTCTTCAGCGATGAATTCCAACACGCCAGCATGGGTCAACCTTTCTCGTGCACCATTATGCAGCTCGAAGAGCATAGGGTATGTGATATGTAGCCGAGTCAACTTGTCCAAAGCGCTAGGTGGCATGATGACTTTACCGCCGTGGTTGACGTTCTCTCTCTCAGGGCCGGGCAACATGGCGACGGGGTAGCAGCGGTAGTACTCATCGAAGCGGCGGGTTGCGCCCCCATGGCGGAGCATGGAGGAGCTGAAGACACCATCCATGGGGTCATCCTCATAGTAATTCGAGCGGAACTGCAAAGATCAGTATATAGACAAGTTGACAGCAGCGGGGCACTTCGAAGCTCACCATGGTGGGAAGCCCGCAGTGGCTGACACTTAAGATGCCGGTTGAACAGCACCCCAATACGGACGCTGGGTTTACTTCTTTTTGGATTCAGAAACAGATAAATGAGATTTCGTACTGGTTTCTCAGAAAGATCAGGATGGTCGAATTGCAGTCGCTGGTAGTTCGTTGAAGCATGGTTCGGGAAACCAAGGCTTATCGCCCGCAGTGACGCAAATAGCTCCGCAATGATTTTCCGACCCGATCCTATTATACAGCTTCAGCAACTTACGCAGGATCCTTAGTTCTCTCCCATAAAAGCTCATATTTCGGGTGTTCAAATATTATCGAGTTCTGTACGAGCCCTGAAAATATTGCGACCATTTCGTTCAAATTTTTGTGCTTTTTCTTCACGGTGACTTTCACCCAATTCATAATTTATGTCTGGTACTCAGCCACGCCCGAAGCGGGCTGGTGAAGACTTCGCCCGCACGTATCAACACCCCGAGGACGACCCGAATGAACCTTCTGGTAAGAAAGCTAGATTCGATCTCCGGAACCCTTCTGCTCTTGCTCCAGATGCGCTCGAAGACGATGCCGTATTAGACGCAGATGAAATCGGTCGGCGCGGACAGCAAGTGCGTCGCAAAGCAGTGAATCTTGACGGCTACGACTCGGACAGCGAAAATGAAGGGTTTGACGCGCGAGCTGAGGCCCAGGCAAAAAAGAAACAAAAGGAAGATGCAGCAGATGATGATGATGACATGTTTGCTGAGCTACAAGAGGACTTCGGCGCAGAAGAGGTTGACGCCGACCAAGCTTCAAAGAAGGACAAGAAATCTGTGCGATTTCTACGAGACGACGAGATCGAAGGCCAGGTTGCGTCTTCCAAAGGCGGTGGTACACTGCATGCAAACTTGACCAAAGGCCCCGATGAGGACGACAATGACGAAGCGGAAAGCGAGAGCGATGTTGCAGATGAAGACCGTGCAAGGGTTGATGAGGATATGGACAAGGAATTGGGTGCTGGGTCGAAAAAAAAACATGCGCCTTTACTCGATGCCTTCAATATGCGGACTGAGCAGGAGGAGGGTAAGTTTGATGATCAAGGAAACTATATACGGAAGGCGGCAGACCCTGATGCCATCTACGATTCGTGGCTTGACGGGGTGTCAAAGAAAGATATTCGGCGTGCCAAAGAAGCCGCGGAGAAAAGAGAAGCTGATAGGAAGGAAAAAGATCGCATGAACGATAGCGTACTAACAGGAGACGCCTTGAAGACTCTTATAACTCACCTTGACCGAGGCGAAACTATACTAGAAGCGCTAGCTAGACTAGGAAAAGGGGCTGTGAAGAAGCCCAGATGGCAGAATAAGCGCAACAAAAACAAGTCGAAGCAGAATGGGGACATGGCGGAGGAGGATACAGAGATGACGGAGGACGACCCCAAAGAAGCCGCTCGGAAACAAGCAATTAATGCGATTACAGGAGCAGCAGATATCCTCATGACTCGGGGCCAAGCGGATATCTATGATACGGAACGCGAGCTACTCACTCGTCAGTACCGCCGTGAGACAGGCGAGGATTGGGTTGACCCTCCCTCACAAGAGAGTGATACAGACCCTGTCGGCAGTAAGCAGGCCCCCACAATGTGGGAATTTCGCTGGTCGGATGCCCGCGATGGCGGGATTATTCACGGGCCGTACGATAGTGCAACGATGGAGTCATGGAAAAATGCCGGGTATTTCGGGGAGGGGGTTGAATTTCGTAGAACGACGGACGAGGGCGCGTGGAATTCTCAGGCCAGTTTTGTACAATAATGAAAGCAAAGGATGGGTGGAATCCTAGATATAGTACCAATGGATACCAGACCACGCACCGAATATGAACATCATGATGAACTATCATTCAAGCCTAGGCTCATTTTCAATAAATTCCGACTCGAACCCAAATTACAAAAGTACCCATACAGAGCTCTAAAGAAGCGCCAGCATTATCATACATAATTTGATATTGCAAACAAAACACAGGGAATAATAATAGAAAGGAAAACAGATCACGTCACACTATTTGTTCCTTTTCGCACGTCACCTGGAAAGCTCCGCCATTCGAACACCAGAAATCACCCAGCAAGTCTATATCGGAATGAATCTAAGAGATCTCCATAGCGTCTCCATTTGCTGCAGCAGAGAAGGTTACGTTGCCTTGGTCGCTAATGAAGCGCTGCTCATACGCATTGACAAATTTGACGCTCCGAGCAGGGTCATAGAATAGTCGGTAGCTGCGCTGAACATCGTCGATGCTGACCTCCTTTGCCTTTCGTTTTTGGCTGAGAAGGTGAGAAGTAGTAATGATATTGCTGGCATATCGGAGGTTGGACTCTTGGCCAATCTTGGTCAGAAGTGCTAAAGCGTCCGGGGAGAGATCAATCTCTTCTTCCTGGGCTCTGATTGCCAGAATCTGTCTGATCTCATCAGCCGAGTATGGCTGTGTGCTCACAATGACCACACGGTCAAGGAAGTCAAGAGGCAGTCCGTGGGGAGAACTATAGTTTGTTCCCCGAATGCGGGCTTGGCCGCGATTGCTGGCCATGATGACAATTGGGGCGAGTTCAGCTTCCAGAGCGCGGTTAATGAAGGAGAAGCATTCGATATCCAGCATATGAACCTCATCAATGAAGAGGACACCAGGGATTATTTCCGCCTTGCCTTCTTCCTTCCATTCGGCGACCTTTGTGTTGATCTGATCCCGAACCTCGCTCCTGATTTCTCCGGTATCACCAGAAAAGAGAGCAAGGAATCCTTGTGATCGCGAGTTTATGACATCAATCTCATGAAGACTCACAGTATGCACAATTTCCTTGCGCACTTGGAGTTCGCCCTCAGGGCATTGCACGAATTTAGTATCAGCACCCATCGCATCATAATCCCGCGAACGTGCGTATGAGCGACCCAACTTGGTAATTTTACCCGATGATTTGTCGATGGAAATTATATCGCCGGCCATCACACGCTCTTTGGTCATGGAGTCGATCATCTTAGTGCCCATGTCGTAGATTGTCTCCATGTCAGTGGTTTTGATGGTGAGCTTCCCTTGTTTGTTACCCTGAACGTATCAGCACGGACGTATTTTCTCGCTTGAAAGGATTTTTAGTGACACCTACTCCAGTGACACTCCTATCAATCTGGATCTCCACCACTTCACCTTCGATGATCTCGCTTTCTTCCTTGATCCGAACACCAATGGACTTCCGGAAGGCTTGAGTGAGTGCTTCGGTCTTCGACATTTCCATTGAAAAAATCTCCGAAGAAGCGAGCATTGTGAAGGGCACATCGGGCCCGAGGGATTGTGCCATTCCCATGGCAAGCGCTGTTTTACCTGTGCTGGGAGGGCCTGCAATTAACACTGCGCGGCCAGCGATCTTGCCTTCTTTAACCATCTGCAAGATTACGGCGGCAGCCTTTCGCGCTTTTTCCTGTCCCACAAGGCCCTGAGACGAGGCCCTAGGTTGTAAAGAATCGGCATCGACACCAAGTCCTCTAATATGCGAATGGGCGGCGATGAGGTTCAAGCCACGGAGCTCCTTGGTCTCCGCGACAGTCGAGATTTGCTGTTTCCTCAAGATCAGAACGGTGATACAAAGATAAAAAGTTCTGCTTAGCTCACCGCAGCCATTTTGAATACTTGAAATCGCGCTAGTCTCTCTTCCTTGATCTGTTACAAGGTCTGCGCAGCACTGAAACTGTCCTGTGTTCCACGGGCTAGATTGAAGACCTGTGAAGGGCAGAATACGTTGAGTCTGTACGCCGCCCGCGTCGCCGCCCGGCAGAATCACGACCATATCTTCTATTTTGGCACCAACGTCACTTGGTTCTAGGCAAACAATTTCCGTCAAGGCTTCTTTATCTCATACAATATTCACTCCCTATGAACCTAGGCCTGGTGAGATAACTACGTCAGGGTCTACTTTGGTTTATTGAAGATCGGACCCGGGCACTAGATTTGAGCACTTATGCGACCCGTCAATACTAATCTGCCTTCACTTTAAGTTTAAGTATGCTTTGTCTGTGACGTGCCTTACCTTGAAATGCATCATAATATACCCGGTGCAATAGTTTGTTTATTGCCGTGGGTTATTCGTC
This sequence comes from Aspergillus bertholletiae, assembly GCA_009193595.1. Taxonomy (NCBI): domain Eukaryota; kingdom Fungi; phylum Ascomycota; class Eurotiomycetes; order Eurotiales; family Aspergillaceae; genus Aspergillus; species Aspergillus bertholletiae. Next base: position 70,701 of record ML736174.1, read on the forward strand.
AAAATGAGCTCTGAACGCACATTTACACCGAACGCCCGTGACCCCCGCTTGAACAGACCAGCCCCTTATGGAGCAACGTCCCGAGACGCAGCACGGAAGTTGTTTGTATCCCCAAGCGCTTCGAGACAACATGAATCTCGGGCTGATGTCCCTGGGGACCAATTCATACGACGTCTTTCCGAGCTGATACAAGCTGCTGTAAAGACCGCCAGCCTCACATCGGAGAAGGAAACTATACAGAGGAAACAAAGCACCACTGAAGGGCTTTTGAAGAGAGCGAAGGCTCAGTCAAGTTTCCCTTCTACTACTGCTTTCTTTCAGCAAGCATGGAATGACGAAGGTGGTCATTTGGCTCGTATAGATGACGCGCTGAAGGAGCACTTGCTACACTACGAAAAACTCGAGAAAACATTGAATGCAAACTGGGTGTCTTCTGTAATTTCAGGGCCTAGTCTAGGGGATAAATATGATCAACTGAAAGAAGAGATCGAAACAACCAAGCAAAATGCTAGGCGTTCGGAAGACGAAGCCTCTAGCCTTCGAGAGCATAACCGCTCTTTGGAGGAAAACCTCAAGAGCCTCCAGGCGAGAATGACTATGCTGGAGAAATCACTCGAAAACCATGGAACATCCCTCAATAGGCAGGCTGAGGACCACTCATCTCGCCTCAAAGAAATATCGTTGGAATTGGAGAAGCGTGTAGAAAGCGTTTCGACCAAAGTGGAAGAAAGCATGTCGGCGAGATTTCAGACAGAGCTATACGAATGGCAAAAGCAAAGGAAAGTATTAGGTACAGAATTAGAGTCCATGCGGACGTTCCAGGAAAGCTTTTCGGTTGCTATCAATAAAGTTGACCAAACGACCAAGGAGCAGCAAGAGAAAATATCTGATATTGAGTCGCTGAGACAAAGGGTAGACATCCTTGATAACCGTCTTGGCTCTGTTGAATCTACGAGGGCGGCACCTCCGATTTCCACGGCGAGAAATGAACCAAATATGGATCAAGCTTCTGTATCCAACCTACGATCTAGAGTTCAAAGCCTCGAAAACCTACTCAATCAATTGCAAGGCTTGCAAGAGATGAAGGATGACTTGCACTTTTCAGAAGTAGAAGATCTGAAAAAGTCACAAGTGCTAGTGTCTAGCGAATTAGAGGGTGTGAAGAACAATTGCAACACGCTATCGGATGAGGTGAAGACCATACGTGAATCAAATCCAGCTACTGCCCTACAACAAGTTGCAAATCTGTCCGGGTCGTTGCAAAATACACAGCAGTTGGTGGAGACTGTAAGGGTAGGCTTACATTCTCTGGAAACCAGATACAACAGTCTCACTACAGAGCCGCTGGCGAGGCACATGGTCACCGCGTTTCAGGAGATGTACCCCAACGCCGGTCAATTACTGGAGCACTATTCTGGGTTAAAGGGGGCAGTTGATAACCTCTATCAAACCCAAAATAATACCATCATGCAGGCTAAACAAGAAGCTACTCTGTGCCTTGATGAGCTAAACAAGCTCAGAAACGACCATGCCAGTCTCTTACAATCACTTACGCCTCTCTGGGAGCGGCATGAGCAGTACAAGACGCAAGGTCTGCCAGCAAGCCATGATGACATTCACAAGCTTCAATCTGAACTCCACGCCTTGTCTACGAGGTTTGAGGGATCCATATCTAGATACGACTCCCAATTCAAGTCGCGGCAAGAGTCTGATGATCGTTTAGTGGAAGGCTTACGTGATGAGCGTAGCAGGTTCGATAGTCGTGTGAGTAGTGTGGCTAACAGCCTGGAGCGTTTGACCAATAATGTTGAAGAAGTGAGATCTGCCAATGCCAGCAGTCTTGCAAAACTTGAAATACACACGAATGGCATTAAGTCATTGCAAGATGACTTGCAAGAACTCCAACAAACCACGTCAGACCGACATCAGACATTCCTTGATCAACTCGGCGATATTAGGAAGGCGCACAGTGCGCATGATATCAACATTTCATCACTCCTTAACCGTATTAGTGAACTGGAGCGGTCTGAAAACCTTCGGCATCAAGAATTGCATGAGCAGTTGAGCGAACTTAAGAAGGCTGTGGAGGCAAAGGAATTTTATCCGCAATCGACGTCCGCAATAGTCATTGAAGATCAGGTTCTAAACACTACAGATTATAGTCCTGCTGACTCGGAAGAGGCGGCCAGGATCCTGAATGTTGCAGAAACTAACCCTACGCTCGCATTACGGGAAAAGAAGAAGAAAAAGAAGAGGCCACGCCCCTCGGCTTTTTCTGAGGATGAAAAAAACACAGTAACACCACGACAAGAATCTCCCAGGTCGCTCTCGTCTGGAGCATCCCCGTTTGAACAAGGGGAACCCACAGAGAATATACGGCCAAAGAAGAAGAAGAAACGCAAAATGGCATCAACTGAACCTATATCCCTTGACTAAGTGGGCACACGACTCGTTGGTTAGAAAGTTGGTTTTATAGCCCCACGAGTGTCAGCGTGGGATTGCAGAGGGAAAACTGATGGGGTGGACGGGACAACAGTAGCATGGTCTGGCCATGCGTGTAAAATTCGCACGCTCACCAGCGCCTATCGACACTGAATATTGTGCGAAGATGTTTAATACTTGTGAGACGCGTGGGGACACTCTTGATTACGAATGTGGTGAGATGATTTTTTTTTGTATTCCAAATATCGCAAGATACCTTTCCGCTACTGGGGTCGATCTTCTTTGCTCGTTTGTTCACCACTTGGATGGGCTACTTCATGACAAATTTTCATTCTTCGACTCCAGGTGGATACGGAGTCCGTACATACCCAGAAGGCTATAGCCAATTCTATTAATACCTATTTTTCAAGCTTTTTCTTGCAAAAATGTAACAACCTCTGAAGAAGTAGTTCTCGTCAGTCAAACCGCCACACATAGAGCAACCAGCAGTCTCCAAATCAGCACTTACTTTGCCTAAAAGCCTCAGGATTCTCCGATATGAGCCAGTGACCAGCCTCAACATCGGCTATTTGGGCTTTGGGAAAGAATTTCTTAATCGCAGGAATTGTATCGTCACTGACGTATTTGCTTTTTGTGCCCCTAACGAACAACGTCGGGCCCTCATACGTGACGGAACTAGACTCGGCATAAGGAAAATTGGCCATTTCACTCAAGGAATCCCCTAGGATCGAAACAGGGACGCGGAACTTCATAGCTCCATCCTCCCCACGGATCAGGTTGGTCAGAAGGAATTGGCGGATAGGAATGGACTAAAACGTGTGGAATATTACGATTAAGAGACATGACCCTAACATTCTAGACGGGGTTACTTACTTCCTCATAATCCTTCAGGATCTTATCTGCGTCAGATAGCTTCGATACATTCTGGGCTTCGATATGCTGCATGCCCCGGACATATTTGCCAAAGTCACTCTTCAGGCGAGCACTGACTGGAGCGTTGTCGACGGGGATCAGTGCCGAGATCAAGCTAGGAGAGTCAAGTGCGACCGTCATCGCAGCTTTTGCGCCCCTTGTATCAGTTAGTCGTCACTGGAATGATTGAATCATGACTGGGTCACTGAAAGGGGCAAAGCAGTGTTTTTGTTTTCTTACATGGAATGGCCGATCAAGACACACTTGTTCAGCTTCCGCTGATGGATGAAGTTGACTACATCTTCTGCCATCGCAGTGTACGTATGCTCTTGAGAGTGGAATGACTGGCCATGATTCCGGAGATCCTAATAAATAGTAATGCCATGAGCATAAATTACATGAACCCCTCTCACTTTTCAATATATCACCGGATGAATAGTAGTAATAACATACCAAGATAAAGACCTCACGCTTCAAATCACGTGCCAAGGCTCTAGCAATCCCTGTTAGCCGACATTGAAGTCAGAAGTAGACAGTCATAGCAAAATGTTTCTATAAAATCTTATCTTAACATACTTGCTAATCCCCCTGTTGTTCTGCTTGGAACCGAAGAGCCCGTGCAGGAAAACAATCGGACTCCGGCTTGCTTCCTCTTTCTCAGGACCGAAAACCTGGTAAGAAAGGTCGTTCCGGAGCACCCGAGATGTTGAAAATGCGCGGGCACTGGATGCACCCCGGAGGGTCACTCGGAATGGCAACATTATTACAATATAAAGCCTATTAATTGTATTTGATCTTGGAAGAAGATTGCGAATTTGAATCATGGCGCATTTCCTGAAAGAGCACGATAGTATGGTGACTAAGCAGGTTTAGGCCAATTCCGACCGCCGATCATTTCGGAGAAGTTTATCATTGCCGAACAAACAAACGGAGTACTCCGAGTATTGGACGAGGTCTAGAGCTTCTTTATACTTTATACCGCCGTTCGTTATATTAGGGTTTGGCAGCTCGGTAAGTCAATACAATCTGTAATGATGGCAGTGGTAATCTGTGAGTAGAGCATCAGCCTCGTCTTATGAAATACTATAGTTTTCGAGCCTTTCCTTCGAAGGCCGAGGTAGTAGCCTTGGATATATATAATGACTTTGAGGAACAAGATAGATCCTTTTCGGACATACTACTATTTCACTTAGGATAAGCAATAACAGATATTCTAGAGCTCTATTGTCGGATTAAAGGTTTTATTTCTTCCTTTTCTTTTTTTAAAATAAATTTGTCTTCATATCACATCGTCGCAATGCAAGTATATATGTACAGGGTGGAAATCATTGGCTCCGGCAGAACACATATCTAGCGCTTTTCCAAAGCTTTACTGTATACTAAACTCCCACCTTAAGCATCCAAAAGAGGTGGGACCTTCTCACAGAGATATTCAACGATAGCGTCAGGACCCCGCGCTACCTGCAATCCTTCGGGGATGGCGTGGGTCTTAATGTCAGGCCTGATTTCTCTCGCAATAGAGTGAATCAAATGCGCCTCCTCGGCGGTCCACATAGAAGCACTGAACTATAGGACCATTAGTCTTTTAACTTGTCTCCCAGCTTGATGGAGTCCCACGGGGGCTCAAAACTGTTGGGATTCCTACCAGAACATCAGGCATCAATTCCTGCACCTTAGGTCGCACTTCCTCAATCGCTATACAGTTGTCACTATTGTGTCACATATTGTGTCGCACTAGAATCACTCACTCTCACAGTTTGCCACATGGATGATGGTATAGCGGTCCTTCAGAGCCTCCACTACCCGGCCGATAAGCCGTTTGGCTCTCTCTGGAGCGGTGTTGACAGTGACAAGGCGGAAAGGTCCTTTAGGGGCAGACATTGTAAATTAATAGACTTCGCAGAAGTGATAAAACAATACCGTTGGTATTTTCAGATCATTCTATCTGTTCTATCAGTGGAATCTCTGCTTTTAAATCAAGGAACGCCCTCTCGGAACTTCCCCACAATCGAATCGTGGAGAAGTTGTGGGTGTTCGGCCCCGGACTTGATCCGATTAAAAGGATCATTGTCAAATTAGGTACTCTGCTTTAGAGAGACTCGGATACTCCGTACATCGGTGGCCTATTTACTAGTAGTATTCATAGACTTGGAGAGAGGCTGGGGACAGTTGGTCCGTCGGTGTATTTTTGCCCTCCCCACTTAGCCCCGCCCAACGTCATTATCGGCCGCAAATGCGCATCGATATCGGGGTAGAAATAGTCCGTGAACACGAGCATCTTCTTCTAGGAAACTTGGGAAAGTTCCAGTTTCTACATAAAGCGTGCTAGTCGAATTTCTGCCCCGATTAAGCCTTCTATCCCTTGGCAATAACTAGAAACATGTCAAAAATTGCATCAACCTTCTCGCGTAAGTCATGAAATAACCGACAAACCACAGCTGTGGAAGCCCCTTTCTAACACGCAATAGGCCTTGTGCGCTTTGTCCCTAAGTCAAACCCGTCTAAGGTTCTGATCGGCGAGCCTGTAGATGCGCAGCTTGACGTCGGATTGGCTCTTTATCAGGGAAAGGAAGTCTCAGTGCGACCATTCACCGGGACATCCGTCCTTAACCCTGGCCAGAAAACAGAGTCCGCCGAGATCATCAGCCGGATTCTCTCCCCTTTGTCGAAGAATGAGGTCGGGTCGATTAGATGCATTGGGTTGAATGTGAGTTCTCTCTAGCGACTTTACCAAGCACCGCTTCTTCTGAGCCACAATTGACTGACTACTCCTGTAGTATACCTCTCACGCCGCGGAGATGAACCTCTCTATCCCAGATGTTCCCACACTGTTCATTAAGCCATCAACGGCCCTCTCGGACCCTTGGCCTACGCCAACGGTTCTCCCTAAGATCACACAGATTGATAACACAGGCGACTATGAGTCTGAAATGGTTATTGTGATCGGCCGCGATGCGAAGGACGTGAGTGAGGCTGATGCTCTGGACTATGTCCTTGGCTATACGGCAGCAAATGATGTTTCGAGCCGCACGTCGCAAATGAACCAAAGTCAGTGGTGTTTCTCCAAGGGATTCGACACCTCATGCCCAATTGGTTAGTGTCCTCTATATAAAACCCTTCTCGGCTTGTGATCCACTGACTGACGCGGGGTTATCTCATTAGGTCCGGTTCTCGTTTCTGCGGCATTGTTCCCGGATGCTAGCAAATTCCAAATTCGCGGGTTAAAGAACGGAAAGGTGCTGCAGGATTGTCCTTTAACGTATGAAAAGGCCTGATGACACACCATAAGCTTGCCTAAACGCTAATACATCTTGAATAGGGACTTGATCTTCAGCGTGCCCAAGCTCGTCAGCTTTTTGTCTCAGGGCACGACTCTGCCAGCGGGGACAATTATCCTGACTGGAACCCCCCCTGGTGTGGGAGCTGCAAAGAATCCGAAGGAGTTCTTGAAGGACGGCGATGAGTTCGCCGTTGAATTGTTGCCTCACGTTGGAACTTTGGTGACGAAGATTGAAAACGAGAAATGAAGCTGTAGCTGAGACTCAATATGGTGCACCAAGGCTTTGAACGATAAATACGCATAGAATATAGTACTCCGTATATACTCCAATCTTCACAGCGATAGCCTTGATATTATTAGCAAAACTCAATGACTTGGTCCACTTAAAAGCTCTCCAGGTTCTTGCATAGGTTTGTTTATGCCAAAGCTTTGAAATTTGGTAGGGCACCTGACAAGGAGCTCTTGCCAAGGTAGGGAGGTTTACACTTGGGTACCGTGGTCGTGTAAATTCACCACCACACCCATGACCTGATACTATTACCTACATGAGGAAAAATAATCCTTGAGGGGAGTATCTATTCGTATATAAACTGACAGGTGTCTCATGCATATGAATCATGACAGTAGGGTATACATAATTATGATGTGATGTTGGTAGCCTAAAAAAGTAATACTACAAGATCGGACTCTATTTCATTCACTCGCATCTTTGGTTTGCCAAGTGAATATGAAAATGAATCAAGGAAACACAATGTTGCGAACAACACAGCAAATTCATTCCTCCTTTCGTGAACCGCTATTCTTTCACTCCATCGCACACAGCTGCATATTCCTTTGTGAATATTCCTCAACTAGTCTGTACTGGTGATACTACACGATGTCTGCCTTCCTATTCCCAACCAAGGAGGTCCACTGCGAAGGTCATACACCATGTGAGTGCGACGAGACCTATTTTCAAGCTCTGAGGGACTGGGTGCGACTGGCTGCTGCCTTTGGCTGGCTGGAGATCGTGAGAAAAGTCGCGCTGTCCTACTTGTCAGGGATCAAATCGTTAGATGATACCATTATTATGATCGACTCTGTTCGGATCTGCCCACATGGTCAGTTGGCTATGCTGGGCACAGAGCTGCCTCTTGAATACCGAGAGAGATATAGCACAATCAATCTCGCATGGGTGAACAATGTTCCACTTGTTTACACTTTATTCCGTTGGTTCAACGGAGACACTATCCACCGCATCTGCCTGGAATCTGCAGCTGAATGGGTCGCGTATGAAGAAGATATGCTCGATGATGAGACCTCGTCGGGACTGTTTAAAAGAAAAGATTTCAAGTGTCTCGAAGATCCTGTGGCCGTGGCACAGATGATGCAAGCTGGCGATCATACTGTTGAGTATATTGTGTCGAACGTACGCGTGGTTACCATCTTTTAATACGTCTCGCTGCGGCGACGAACGGTGGAGGCAGGTTGCTAGCTACGCGTCTAGGTATCATCGGCTAATCGATGGAAGACATGATCGATGTGAACTGCGCGTATAATAATTTGAGACCGATATCGACTTGATAGGAACGAGAGATACACTGGTCTTCTATGAGGATGATAGATTGACATGCCTGGGGCGGATAAATGTTCACCACCCTTATCTAGCTCATTTAAGCTTCACCTGCTAATTATGACCAGAATCATCGCCATTATTGAACGGAAGGAATGTTGGTTTGTTGACATGGACAATTTGCATCTTTGATTACCTGCGGTTTTGCTTGGGATATGGCTAGTACGGAGTACATAGTCCAGAGAATTGTTTACTGGGAAAGTTTATGGTGTCCTAGCAGACCGTAAAACTTAGGAGAATTGATACAGTTTAACCTGAATTTACCTTTTAAGACTGTGCAATGTACAATATACTCTGTATGTTTTACAGCTCATGCTTCAGCCTCGACAAGCATTGGATAAGCATTTACGAAGAAAAAAAACTCCCCACAACCACATCCCCACACGACGGATGAGTAATACTGGCTAACCACATCTGACCAATCCCCACTTTCAATGTGGCAGATTTATAGCGTGGGATATGACTTTTACCCTTGGCGGAGTAAATCATCTCCGCTTCGATGCTCGAACCTCAAAGTTTAAGTCGCCCCTTGCTTGATGACCCTTACAGTATATGCAGTTATTTGAAGAGTTCTACACGTATTTTGTTTTTGTTTTACTGTAGGGAACAGTAGTAGCAATGGTACTATAGAGATTATAGAAATACTTGATATGACTATAGTTTTATTATGAAGATAAGGGTCGTGACAAAATACTCCGTACTATGAGGTTACTTATGCCGAGCCACTGTTCCGATGCAAACCCCTTAATGGCATTGTAGCTTCGGGCAGCCGATCGGCCACTAACACGCGTGGTGTAATTTCGCTTTACCGATGGCATGATGATATCGGCTCGATGATTCGGGCAACGAAAAAAAAAATTCTTTGATCGCTATCGATTTGCTACGAGTATATAAAGAAATCGGTCTAAGCTTGGGGCTTTTCTTTTATCCCTATTTTGTATCTTGTTTTTTTTTTCTTTTGTATTTTCGTCTTCCTATTTTGGTTTATATTGTACCTGACGCCAATTTTGTTCACGGCCTGAATGCTGCCAATCTTACTCTCATCTATTCTACCTTTAATGATTATATACAGTCTTGTTCGATCCCAATTCACACCCAGGACTCCCACTTTATACTCTGATATGCCGTTCTATCCAGCTGATCGACTTATCTATCCATCGAGCCAAATGCTAACCGCAGATTTATGCGTTAATGTCCGGACGCCATCTCCGACCCATAAAGTGAAGGCAAATGGTGGGAATAACACTGACAGCCACAATGAGAGCGCATCCAACACCCGCACTCGCAGCTATACCAACATTTTCAAACATGGCCGGAAACCTGAGCTTCGTTAGTTATCATGCTCCTAACACTGGACGTGGCCCTCCTTCAGCTTACCAAAACGGCCCCAAGAAACCCCAGATCTGTCGAACAAACGTGATACACACCCCGACACTAGCAGATTCGGTTGGATAGCAGTCCACGGCGTACGTGACAAGGACGGTGGTTACAATCTGGTTACCGGCGGCTCCAATGGCGATACCAATGATAGGCGCTACGCTCCAGTGGCCTGCTGCAGATTCCTGAGTGCACACCAGGAAGACGATCAGACCCACAATGGAACAGGTAAAACCGATGTAGCTGAGCCACAGACGGTGCTCTGGTTCGGGCTTCCGCTGGATCTTCTTTGCTCGTGAATTCATCCAGACATCTGACAGGGTGCCTCCTAACTGCTCACCAATTAGGGAGCCGATAATGGGACCCAAGAACTGCATACCGAGTTGCTCGGTGTTCAGCTCGAACTTTTCCTGGAGCAACTGTGGCACTTCGACTGTGGCCAACACATTGCTCAGCAAGAAGATCATAGCGTACGCCGCAGCTGGGATCATAACAGAGGGATACATAACCATGGTAAGAGGCTTAACGAACTCCCACAATGAGAAGGGAGTCGGGTCGATCCGACGGAGTGAAAGATATTCTCTTTTCCACGCAGGCTGGCTTGGGTCGACATTGCTGCCAACATACCGAGTCTCTGGACCCAGAAAGAGATAAAGGATGAGCTGGACGCCGTTAACCTGGCCGGCGAAAAAGTGTTAGCAAATAGCTGTCGGCATGAGCGTGTATCAGGGTGGTAGACGAACTATTGCTAGGACCCAGTAAATCCATACGTAACCTGCCCGGTATGCGACGAAACCAAAGATAAAGGGGCCGAGGGGAATCCCCAAGGTAACCAACAGCGTCCATACACCCATGTACTTGGCACGGTCTTTCCTAAAATAGGTCTCTGTCACAACAGCACTTCCAATAGCTTGAAATGATTGTCAGCTCAAACGTTTCCGAGATTAGATCAGATATCTATCGTACCGGATGCTGGAGAGATGAAAAATGCTTGCAGAGCTCTACAGGCGGCAGTTGATGCATAGTCTGTGCTTTTTGCACACCCCACATTACATACTAGACTGCATACCAGAGAGATAAGGAATATCGGACGACGCCCATAGCGATTAGACAAGGGCTTCCAGAATAGCGGGGCCCCGCCTAAGATGGCGATCTGGAGCGATGTCAGATAACTCGCTCTCTGAATCGTCACGTTATACTCCTCCGCGATCCTGTTTACCATCTGTGAGTCAAAACTAGAGTGGCAAATGATTGATTTAAGATATCGTCTTACGTTGCATAAGCCGGAATGATACCAGCGGCAGCAAAGGTACCCATACATGCGTGAAAAGCCACCAAAACCAGATTGGCCAGTTTCTGCAGTGGATCAAAGATAGTCAGTCACCCGGTTCACAAGAGTTCACACACCATCTCGTTACTCATAAGCATAATTTGCGGCGAAGACGAGGACTAACCTTCCAGGACGGCCAGTTGTAGGGATCGGCCGGATCCATGCTAGGGATGGGATCGAGTTCTAGTGTGCCGTGGCGCTCCATCAGGTAGTCTCTGTGTGCCTTTGAAACGCGAGATTCCACAACATCCGCATAGCTTGCAGGGATGGCCCCCGCTGTGCTCTCTACAAAGTCCACGTCCACTTTCCCCAGCTGAGAGACAACTGGGACCTCGTCGTTGTGACGAGGTCTCTGCATCTCCATCGATGCAGTCATGTTGGGCACGCTCCTGGATAGGGGGACAGCCGATGGTGGAGTTGAATTTTTGTTTATTCTGGAGTCAAGGGCTCAGGTTGCCTGCAGCTAAGATCTTCCAGGGCCAGGAAGCGAGAGAACAGATGTAACAGAGGGAGAGGGGGTCCAAATCGTATACGAAAATGCGGATGGTCCGCTATTCATGGATATATGCCTACGGCAGCAGATTCTAACCGAAGCGCCATGGATTGGATAGTCCCACGAAAACTCACACGGCCGGGGAATCTAGCCTATCATTTCTGTATTGGGGTGGGCACTGTCGCCCGGGGTAAGGCCAGTGATTGACCAATTCTCAGTGTGGAGATTATGCGGAGTGTGATTTCTATGATACTATCGACTCGGCGGTCGGTCCATTTTGTCATACTCGGATAAGCCAGTGTTCGACCATTGGAGGAGCCAAACTCGCAGCTCACCGGGGAAGCGTTGGTGAGATAGCCGAGTAAAGATCCCGAACTCCCAGGGGAAACAGGGTCGTCAGACAAATCAAACGTCTCTGGTTCGTACGGTTACGGGCCACGGCAGACTCGGAGATGGATAAGTATTTTGGAGTGGAGGCGTTGGCCAAACGATGAATGTGCAGATTGGCCAATTGAACCCCAGCCCAACGGCTAAGCCGGAAGGAGCAAGCTTTTCACACGTGCCAAGGAGTCGGTCTCTTTGCCACTGCCCCACAGTAGGCTTTCCTTTACATCCTCCCCACGACCCACTAGTCAATGACAAGCGAACTCGCTACTCTTATGCATAAACCGAGAGGGTGATCGTAATGGTACGGATTCATTCGACTTAACGAGCGGCCGTTACTCTTGTTAGCTCTTCCCCCAAGAGCACTACGACTCCAACCATGAAAGCATTGGTGTGTCGAGTTTGCCAGAAGGCCTTCTCAAAGGCTGAGCATCTGAGGGTACTTACTATCCGATCCGTATCTCATTCCTTTTCGGTGGAGACCTCGCTAATGTCGGCACTTAGAGACATGAACGTTGCCGTAAGATATAGCCATTATGCCGTGATCTGTGCCGTGCTACTTCAGCGGGATTTCCGATCGCCATCTATGCTATATGATTGGGAAGCTGACCAAGGTATCAATGCCAAAGACACGGGAGCCAAGCCATTCGTCTGCAAAGAATGCCGTCGACCTTTCGCTCGCCAAGACGCTCTTGCGCGCCATGAGAAATTGCACGCTCGTGCTGCAGTCAACCCTAAGCCTCCTCAAGGGCAGCATGTACACGAGATCCACCAACCAGTGTCTTTCGAAGGTCTCCAGACATGGGATACCACGAGAGCCCCCGTAGATACCACAGTATCTGTATCTGCACCAAGCCAGACATGGGATACCTCACAACTTGAGCAAAACCCAGGCTTGCAACATGCAGCTTCCGATCTTGATTTTACGCTGATATGGCCCGATTCAGAGAGTCTGTTCCAAAGTATCATGTCCACAGACACAACGGATCAATGGCAAATGCCTTTGGGAGCGCTACCCTTCCCGCCCGTAGTCCAAGATGTCAATTCAATGAGCTTCGGGTCCCCGAATTCGTTCGATGATCGTAGCTCGTCAATAGGCGTGATCCCTTCTGGTGGTAGTCACCAGGCTGTACGAGATGTCTCAGAAATGGTGGCAAGCTCTGTAAGATCTTCTGAGCGCTGCTATATCTTCGAGGCTATACTAATATTTTGTCTCCACTAGTCCTCTAGTGTGACAGCAGCAATCAAAGCAACATCGATCACATCTGTGTTCCTTGATGAATGCCTGCATATGTTCTTTGTGCGGTTCATTCCAACATTCCCTATCTTACACCGGGCTACGTTCGTGTTTCGGGAGTGCACTCATCCACTTCTTCTAAATGCTATGGCTTTGGGATCCCTGTACTTAGGCCCCAAGGATTCAGTTGCAAAAGTAAGCCGTCCCGGTTGTAGAGGGAGCCACAAGGTTGTTAACGTTATTGTAGGGGGAGGCGTTGTGGCGGCTGGCACATACTGCCGTTGCTACCTCGGTATGTGCCATTCCTTCCTCGGAAACCTGGATTATACTTACGCCTACATAGTGGCAATCGTTAATCACGCATCGCGGCCGCTATGATGCATGTAAAGGTGTCCAACTTCTCATAACTGCTCTTCTAGGCCAGATATACGGTGCATTATCCAAGGTTCGCTGTCATCACTATAGACTTTACTTCTTTGCTTCTGCACTTGAACTTACCGTTCCTACTATAGAATAGACTTATTCGCACCACAAGTCAAGTCTTCCGTCCACTCGGATTCTTCTGGGCCCGGCACTGTGGCATGTTAGATAGCGAATCGTTTTCTGTGGAGAACTTGCCATTCCCTAGCGCCTCAATAGAAGAGAAAGAGCGGGTATGGCGAGCATGGGCTGCACAGGAGATTCAACAGCGTGCACTGCTCGCGTACCATATTCTTGACGGTCTTGTTGCGCAGATGTCTGGTGACGGTACATCAACCCGCCATGTTACCAATCCCCTTGTTCTACCTAGCAGCGAAGCTGCATTTGATGCTAGCAATGTGGATGAGTGGCTGACACACATGCGCTCCCAACGGCCCGATCAACCATCCTTTCGGTTGGTCTTCCGCTCTCTTTTTCCTCCAGCTAGTAGCTTTCGGCCGCTGGATTATCAGCTTTCTGCTTTCTCCCTTCGTGTTATTCTTGAAGGCCTACAATCTCTGGTATCAGACTCGGACGAAAGTGACCTTGTCGCTGTGGGTGTCCCAGGCCGTTCGGATGTGAGAAGAGCTCTGGCTCAAGTGCATGAGACTGTCTCCATGAGCATTCACCTGTCCGCTGAAGAACGGCTCGAAGTTCTTCTCCGCTGGCATACTTTATGCCTCGATACCATGATTAACTCGACCGCTCTTTGTAGGCATGTCTGCTCCTGCTATGATATTACGCAACATGTATCCGGAGGCTCTCGGACAGTGAAACCTGGGTTTGATATGACGAAGTGGGTCTACACACCTGATGCACGGCGTGCTTTGCTGCATGCTATTGCGATTCAAGATATCATCGAACAACTTCCACGAGGACGAGCTCATGTCATTCATATGCCAAGTTCCCTCTTCGCCGCAGTGACAGTCTATGTCGTGTTCTCGCTCGCCGGAGTCGCAACAATTCACCTCCCACGGACTATTGCTTGGCAGGATGCACTTCTCTCGCACACCGATTTAAACTTGGGATATGACAGTAGTCGGGCCTCTACTGGCTCTGAAACGAGGCGGTTTGTTGAAGAAGGACAGACAGATTCGCCACCCCCACTGGGAGCCGTGAGGAACCTGCTTTATGAAATGAATTCAATGCAGAAGCTATTCCGCTGTCTCATATCTCAATGGGGCATTGCTCACGATATGGAAGAGATCGTTAACCAGTGGATCATCCTTTGCCATTAGGCTCCAAAGTTTTTTGTATTATATAAAGTCTCTCATTACAGTTAGGCGTTGATAGCATTCTCTGAGCGGTTGCATGGCGTAGATTTTGATTTTTGATTTAAGGATATGTAGGCTGTATAGACCTTCTTGTTGTTTGTATATAGATGTGATTCTACTACTATGGGAAATCAAATATTGAATTCTTTCCCTTACTATACCGAGTTTCTTGATTTATGTTTATGTTTATGTTTATTTATTTATTTTATTTTTTTTCGTATCACAAGCAATCCTTAAAGACCATCTCTAGCACAACTTCATCCATATCATATGGCTTGGTAATAGCTAGTAAAAACCAACCAAGCCGCCTTCTCATTCTTTTCAAATCTCCAGCACTACAAGCTTACACTGCTCTATTGATCAGTTATTGAGAGGGGGGAATATCACTAATATAGTTTATAGTGCACTGTCCCAGCCAGTTCGCTCCCATTCATGATTCGGCGTCTCAGTCCTTGTATTCCTGCTAACAAATCTCTACCAACTATAGCCCAACCATGAAAACTCAATCTCATTCATCCTCTCGAGCCATAAACCGTCCGAGCCCACAAGAAATCAAGATACAAGGCAACACGAATGCAATGCAAATGCATCGTTATATTTGGGCTGACGATGATGATGGCCTGGAAAAGGGCAAGGCAGTCTAATTTAGGGTAGTGGTAGTGGCCTTATCTACCATGTAAGAGGGTGAGAAATTGCATGGTAGTGACGCTACGCTGACGATTAAAGTGGATGGCGTTTTCACGCAAGGGATTGTGCAGTTGGGTAGTAAGTCTTTTTCCGTGTATGATGCTCTGTGGAAGAGCGGTATGGGGTTATATAGTATTGGGTTGAGAGGATTCGCATCCTTTCGTTTTTATTAATGGTTGGTGGTCGGTTGTTTTGATATGCGGAGTAGTAGTTGACTAGTATTGACAAGAAATGAATAGTGTTCTATCTGCTTGATGAATCTGCATGACAATGTGTGCTTTGTGTAGTGTAACCCAGAAATTTTTGCAACATAACAACTGAAGATAGAATATGCGATGCCAGGTGTGCCAATTTATATATGCAAGGGTATCTCGGACAGTCTAATGCAATCTGATGCGCAATGACAACGTACCAATGGTAGGGATGATGAGATAACGAGAAATGGCGAAAAAAAAGGTATATCAATGCATGCAATGCCGCCCAAACTTGAAAAATGAGAAGTATGAAAAAATAAACTTTCGAGGAAGCGGTGTCGTAAGGGGAAAGCACCGAGAGGAGAACCATGCTGCCGAGTGCGCCTTTAGCAAAAGAAAGAAAAGGAAAAAAAATAAAAATAAAAATAAAAATAAAAATAAATTAGTGCTCCATATGCGTTTCAGATCTTCTCGGGTTCGTCATTGTCTTCTCTCATTCTCGTAAAGGCTTTAGTTAGAGCCGTTCCAATTTCGCTGAATAGATCACGCATGATGGATTCGGATTTCATTGCCGCGGGGCCTTGGGCCAAAATAGGATCTTTAAATAATGGCGCAACTCGTTCCCAGAGTTTGCCAAACGTGTTCTCAACAGAGCTGTCTGCGGCTTTCGTGCCGTTCGCTGCAGATTCCTGATTCATGGTTATGGTGCCTGACGGATAGCTAGGCTCGTCTTGGCGGAGACGACGAGCAGGACGATCATGGGATGCGTCATCATTGTCATTGTCATCACGGGGTCGTTTGTTGCTAGTTTGGGTATTGTGAGATGTCTCAGGGATGATGCAAGGAGAAGCCTGGCTCTGAACCATACCATTGGTTAATGGTGGGAGTTTCGGTCTCTCAGTAATTAGTGCACTGTCTCGTTTTCCTAGGGTATCCTGTTGTTCTGTAGGTTGGCCTCTGTAAGAGGGAGTGTTGGACGATGGAAGGTGAATGCCACGAGGAGCGCCCGCCCGCTGACGATACATAGAGATCTCGTTGAGCACCGGTGATTGGCTGGGAGACTGGGAATGGGACAACGACTGGTGGCTGGAGAAAGGGGGGCACCAGCTCATCGAAGGAACGCCGAATTTCGTTGGTAAAGGGTCCATCTCTGCGGGTGGCGGAAGGCTTTCGACCCAGTTTGAAACCCGAGTGTACTTTATCAGTTGCTGAACTGATACTCGAAGTGGCGGGGCCTCTTCGGGTTTCTTGGCCGCCGCGTTCAGGGCGACTTCATGACGCACAGGCCGTCCCAACTTTCTATCGCATGATCCCATCCACGAATCAACATCGTCCGCAACATCGCTATGTATGTCACATTCCGGAATGTGGTTGTATTTGTAAGCAGCCCAGTATGCCTTCCGTTTGGTGATATAACCCATAATGCGTCGTCGACATGACTGCCACGAGTATCGACGGCCAGTTTTCTCTTGTAGTGCTGCGGAAATGCGAATCCAGAAACTTTTGGGGTAGTGTCCTAGTTCGTAATGATCCATCATACCTCTACATAAACTGATCAGGCATTGTTGCTCGGTCACAGTGAGTTGAATCCCCCGACCGGAGTGTTCAATTGCGACATCATTGTAGAGTAGACCAGATGCGAGTTTTGATTCTGTCGGGGTGGAAGAAGGGAGATCGGTAACTTTTGCTGGGACGTTGAGCGAGGGATCAGCTAACAATCGACGTTGTGGATCCGTTTTGCTGATTCCATGATGGTCACGAAGGTGTCTCCAAAGCGACTCGGTAGAAGCCGACTCTTCAAAGGACTGTGCCATGGTCATGACTTCCTTTGACAAAAACCCTTCACAGTCCTCCTCCTCTTGAGATCGTGGGTCGGAGAGAAACACATTGCGGGAGAATCGGAGAAGAAGAAAATCTATCTTTCGCCCCCCGAAAAGTTTCGCGCCGCGCCCCGTGTCCCGCCACGTGATCGTTGGGCAGCGAATTAGTATGGGGGGATCCTCAAGCCTCCTATTTTTCATTCTCTCCTGAGCTGGGAGCTGAGTGGGAATGTAAGTCTGCCTAATCGAGCCGATCGAACCTGATCCACGGACACATGAATTTTAATGGACATTAGTTTGTATACTAGTATATCTATTTTTCCCTCTAGCCGAACCTACGGGGTTCCTGTTCTTCTGTTCACCGCCGTGTGGGAGAAATCCATCCAGGCCAATATTACCCGATCAGGGTTGCAAAGGGATTACTTACCGATACATGGTACGGTCACGGTCCTTTAGGTTCCAAAGTGTCGGCTTCAACATCTAATCTTAGGCACGATGCAAATGATTTGACGAATCTCCTCGTCAAGGAATCCCCAATTTGAAAAGTTACATGGAAATGCTGCGTGTCCTCCGCTTTCATTCCTGATTGGGAATCCGTGTCTCCGCCGAACTATGAGGGGGCCGACTGGACTCGTTGCATCATTGATTCTCCATCCGTTCAGGGGCTGCGCAGGCAAAAAAACCCTTGGACACTACCTCGGCTGTGCATGCTTAATAGCATATCATGTATCTCCATCTGACCCGTCCTTTGTCCATCGTCCGTTCCCTACCATTCGGGCTACTCGGAAAAGGAATAATAGATGAGATATACTCCTGGATTAGTGATCACATTCTTCATCGCTCCGCGTTCGGCCATATCAAGGATCAAGCCTAATAAACTAGGGTGCGAGACGGTCGATGCCTCGCCGTCGATAACGCTACTTGCTTCGTCTCAACTAGGGTGGATTGCTGCAAACTGTCCTGGGTCAATGGTCTCTCTGAAGTAGTTAGTGCCCATGGCTGCTGATCGCTGCAACTTGGTCAAAAGCACATAAAACTCACGCCTCGGCAATTTTCTGTGTCACTAAACCGTCCAGTGATTGCGATACTACATATGCAGCTAGAATTCCAGTGGGCTTGTCCCTGATCCAGAGGTGTGGACATTTTCATGACAACCTGTGTTGAGTTGAACTCTCCAAAAACATCCCCGCCTTGAGTTATTGCCCGATCGGAAATGGCGTCTCCTCCCAGATCCGCCTCCCCATTACTGCGAGCAGTGTCATCTATAGCTCCCGTAAAAGGTACCCGAGACCAATTCGTGGCAGACATCTCTCCAGAGTGGTGTACACAACAGTATGTCCGATTACGTGGAAGCAAGCTAACCAGTCGGGTAACAAGACTGACTAGAGCAGCTCTGTACTGGGTGGCTACCTGAATGCATTGATGATTTCTGCCGCACAAAAGTTGAACGCCCTGGAATTTGGTGAAGAACGATTCCCCGACCCCATCCATGTCTTCGTCCAGTTTCTGCACATGGTTCCGCCCGGACAGGTGGTGGTAACATGTAACCGCCTCCGGATATCTTCCCGGCAGAGCGTGGTAAGGGTAGAGGTAGTAAGAACCGCAGCTTCCGGACACCCAAGTTCTCCTGCCACCGTGGGTATCGTTACGTGCGCCAGCATCTCGAAAGAGAAAGGCCTTACGCAACAGAGTGAGCCGGCCTTCGCTATCCCTCTTCCGAACCGACACACCGAGTGTGTCAAGATCGATGACCCCGTGGTCGACTCAACGCCAGTGACGAGTAAGCTGAACTGGGTTTCACCAAAAGCAGCCAATGGCCTTTGGGGGCACCGTGTTGGGGGTCACCACCGTGAGGTGTGGGTGTCATTCCGGGATAGCTCTAACATCTCCAACCTTCTTCATCTGGCCTTGCTGTCAGACATGGTAAGCAGTTGTGCACCCCTCAATGTATACAATTGGCTATTTCTGATAGTCGAGACAGCCGTTGCAGCCTCCTGCAACCCATCAAGCTGGATTCTACTCCAAGTATGCGTTATCCACGCTCTGCATGACAGTGGAATTCAAAAGGCGTCCAGATCCATCTACGCAGTGGGTCATGATTCGGTCAAACTCGAATTTGGTTGCCAATGGTCGGTACGACGTCAACATCCAGATCCTCGACAAAGAAGGTAATATCCTTGCGCTTAGTAACCATGTAGTGTATGTTTCGGAGCTTCGAGCCCGTGCCAAGGGAGCAAAATTATGAACGTACACTTATTGGAAGAGTATATAACATCATTCCCCCGTCAAGAAGTGGAACAGCTGTGATGCTGAAGGACCTCTAAAGAATGTCTAACCTGTGAGGATGTAAATCAGTATTGTAACCCGTCTAATGAAGCGAAATTAAGAATCAGATGCTCTGTGGCAGAAAAGCTCTTTTTGCATTACATTTTTATTCTGAAATTAAGATTGTCTACATATCTTTTGATGTGTATCTCGCAACCCAGCCCAATGGCGATAACTAGAATGTAACATTTGATTTTTTCCCCTATGACATGTCAGTCAGTACGACAGTCGCACAAGTCGCTTGTCTTACATCATAATAATAGCATCAGCTTTTGTCCTGCGCCCCTAAGGAGATATGGAGAATATGAAGAGAAATCCAGATTATGACTTCGTAGAACTAGTGCACATGATTCTCTCCAAAAGGACTGGTAGCAGCAGAGCATATACTATGAAGAGAACTTAAGCTGCTCCCCGATGAACATCCTTCATGATGCTACCATAGGCCTCTTCGAAATGAGTCCCGGCCATATAGAATGAACTATGATTCATTCCGGAAGAGTAAAGGGGTTTGCCGTCATGACTCTGCGCACGAGTCGACCCGGCACCGGTTCCAAAGGCGTGAGTTTCTTCTTTTTCTCCTTCTTCCTCCTTCTTGGGGGCTACAGCAGCGAAGATACCAGCCATATTGTGTTCAGCCCTCTCCTTTTTAATCTTGACGCTATGAGAATCAGTAATCTCAACATCGTCATCTCCGTTACTCGAAGCAACATCGGCAGGCTCAGGCTTAATCTTCGACTCCTCCTCCTCCTCAGGATCAGCATCCTCCACATAAATCGCATCTAGGGCCGACATTCCAAGCTTAGTTTTTTGCTTCGTCGGGGTGTGGGTGTAGCGATAATTCCTGCTCCGGCTGGATGACGGGGTGCTCTTGGTGATGCCGCCCCGAGGGACACGGGGAGTTCTCGGGGTTGATGGGGTGCCTCCGCCAGACGCATAGTTGCGCCTTGTATTGTGGGGAATATCAGTGATGCCACAGTTGTGGACTTCGTCTCGCAGCTGGTCGGCCATCTTGCGATAGCGACGGAATCGACCCTCGATCGAGTCGTATGTTGCTCCTTGACCGAACAGGAGAGCTATGGCGTGGTAGTCGAGCTGATTGTTAGAAGTTAGTGTTTGGAGGACTGTACAGTTGTAGTACTAGGAAGAGGGACGAGGGTTACCTTGAGACCTGAGTTGGCTGCGATCAGAGATGCAATGAGACGGTCAGTGCTCTCGGGGTTCTTCCAGTTCACCATTTTGAGATCAGGTATGTTAAGTAATGTGGGAATGGAAAGTTTTCTGGTGAAGATCGGAGGTTGGTCTTAGAGAGTAATAGAAGTATATTTTTACAACTGGTATAATCACGCGCGATTGTGAATGATTCACTCAGTTTAATCGAGGATATGCAAGACTTGGTTGGTCAAAAGAGACAATGAAGGAATGGCAACGGCTGGATCTGGTAAAAGAAAGCCAATGGTAAGCTTTAAAGAAAGGATAAAGGGAAGTGAATATTAAGCTGATAACACAGGCTCCCTGGAATCCACAAACTACTTCTCTCCACTGTTGAGAATCGGTCAGAAGCATCGAAGATATCAAATCCATTAGCACTCTTTCACTTACCGACACTCAATCACACGGCAGAGCAGTCTCTTCAAGTCAATCATTCACTCACAAACCACGACCCACAGGGCTTCGTCTGACCGTCCTTCACTTCCCTCTCATATACTCTTCTGTCACTCTTCTTTTACAGACCTCCTCTCACCTTTCCCTCTCCTTCTTCTTTACTGCCAAACTTGTCTCTCCTAAGTGCACACTTGTGCCCTCCTCAATATCCATAACCCAACTTACATATCCAACCTTGAAGCAGTCTCTACTAAGACGTCACAATGCCTATGCGTTGGACTCCCGAAAACGTTCAGCTTGTAAGACCATCGTACCAACAGGCTCAAGACCAAAGATAGATTTTAACAACCACAGCTTCTTCTGAAGATCCTGGAAACCCATGATCTCTCCGTCGATACCAAGAAGGTCGCCGAAGCCTGGCGTATGCTCTCACCCGATCTCAACAACATCAGTGACATATATACTAACAGTACAAAATACGAATAGCTGGTTCAGACCCCAACAGCCGACCCACACCCCGCGCCATCACAGAACGCCTAGTCAAAATGCGCCAGATAGTCAAGACATCTAACAACGGCTCCGAAGGTCACTTCAGCATCGGTAAGGGCGCTGCCACCAGCCCTAGTGGTGCAGCAGCAACTCCGCGTAAGCGAGGCAAGAATGCCACAGCCATTCCTCGGACTCCGCCTTCTGGAAAGCGTAAGAATGCCTCTAAGTCTGATAAAGGTTTGGGGAATGGTGAGGATGTGTCTGTGAAGAAGAAAGGGGGGACCCCAGAGAAACAGCCGCTCTGGCCTGCTTCTGCTGATGTGAACCAGGGCCATGCCGGTGTTCGACCTAAGGCTGAGCCAGTGGATGACGACGATGATGATGTTTTTTTTATGGACGAGGAGTCTCCTTCGAAGCGTGTCCGTAAGGCCAGTACTCGTGCTCCTGGTATGGTCAGTTCTTATAGCGAGGAGGAGGATGGTAGCCAGACTGAGCCGGACAGTGAGATCTCAGAGTACCTCCCCGAAGAATCGGTTAAGATGGAGGAAGAATACCTGATGATGTGATCTTTTTATTGATTTGTTTCCATTCTTGCGGGTGATCCAGTGTCGACTAGCTGCTTTAGAGATCAAGCACGGGAGATAAATTCTTCTCGGAGGTTGACAATTACAGACTTCTAGTATCAATCAATTATCACGATATGTTAAACCTTGCTTAGTTCCATGTTCTAATATGCAAAGATTCAGAAATGCGGCCCTAAAACTGCAAAATTAATAGTCTACTAAGAAAGGGGAGGAAAGAACTGCAAGCAGGTACATAGGTAGTCAAGAGTATCCTTCGCTTTCAACAGAACAAAAAACCACCAAAAGATGCCGTTAACCTACTACCACTACTACCTAGGTAAGTACCTATTCGCGAACCATATAGAATCAATGGCCACGCTCATCAAATCCCTTATCTTTCTTTCTTTTCCCTTTTTTCGCATCCCCAGCATCCCACAAGGTCACCACCCACAATCCTAGGTAAAATCATTCCTAGCGCTGACTTTTTGCTTCTTCGCGGCAGGACTCTTTGCGCCTCGCTTTGCCGGTCGTCCTCTCTTTGGCCTCGTGGGAGTCGCATCAGGCACACTGCCGCCCTCTTCCTCCTGCTGGGGAGCCGAGCCAGGAGACGCACCACCATCAGCAGTAGCAGTACTTTCCACGGAAGAGCCATTCTGGACTTTCCCCTTGATACGCTGGATTCTATGCTGAATTGCACTGGCTGTGCAGCCTGCATCTTGACTTAGTTTTTTTTCTTCTTCTATGTTGTTGTTGTTGTTGGACCAGTAGGGGGGAGGGAGAAGGAAGTAGAACTAACCCTGGCCCATGAATTCAGCTAGGGCTTTGTGGTCGATCCTAATATTGTGAAGTTCGATGATACCGACCAGAAGCTGTTTCTGATTAGTACCTAGTCTATTTTTTTTTTTAAAAAAAGTCTCGGTTTTGTGGGGGGTACTAAGGGATGGGGACATGAGGAGAGCTTACTTTGGCATCAGCCTGCGGGTCAGTCCAATTGATGGGCATTTTGATTGGTTGCAGGTACTGAGGTCGATTTGATTAAGGTAGATAACACCTAAGTACTAAGTAGTAGCTACTAGTAGTAACTAGTAGTCCAAGCGACAAGTCGCTGTTTTGGTTGGTTGTTTTTTGCGAGTGAGGATGCAGTTAAACGGCGTAAGTGATGGAGAGAAAGAGGAGGGAAGTGGAGGTAGAAAGAGAAGGCGTTGCAAAAAAAGGGAAGGGGGTTTGAAGTCCAGAGACAGGCTGTGAAGAGAGAGTGAGGGGGGAGGGCTTAGGTTGTTTATTCACTTTTCTGTCAGAGTAAAGTCCAGTACGGCTGTTATTCACGTTGTCCGGAAAGATGTCAGATTTGAGAAGAGAAAGTAGGCTGTTGTTCGATGGATGACTTTCCAAACGCTGGAAATGTGGGAATCCAAATGACAGAGCTCTGCTGTTTGCTTCAGAAATTGTGCTGTTTCCTTTTCTTAAGTACCACTTACTTTTACCACTGAGTACAGTCCAATGATATTGAATACGGCTTTCTATGATTGGCATGGCCAGTCTATAATGGCTGGGATTAAGACAATGCACTCTTCGAGCAATGATTAGAGACTTCGGTAGATAATAAATGTTCATTTTATATTCCAGTTGGCCTGATGCTCTTAGCGGGTTAGATATAGAGACCATGGCACTGATAGTCACATTTTATTCTTCAACCAGATAACGCTGTCCAGTGCGATTTCTGTAGCGAGGAGCGCAATGTAGGAGACTTAGCTCTCAGGAATATCTATGTACCTAGTAGGGTTCAATAGAGGTAATGTTGCGCCCTCTCAAGACCTTCTCTATTCCCGATAACCACCCTGAGCATGCTAGTATAATCCTGCGAGGGCGAAAAGGAAGTCATGTAGCTAAATAAACGGAACCTAGGTACTGGCGACGATATCCCGTGTCGGAAATTCAACCCCGAACTACAGCACTGGCAAGTGTTGCTTCATTCGACAATCGTGGTCCAATGGTTCATTAACATGGCATGTAAATTCAGTCTAAGGCCTCTGTAGACCCTTTCAAGTAAATTGTTAGAATTCTCAATGCCATGGAATGGATAGACAGCCTCTAGTATCTACATTAAGTGCTCATAGAGGACGGCGAACGCTAAATGGATATTGCTGCTGTATTGAAGATGTGCCCTCCCTCCCTTATGTGGACATTTTGGATCCTTTGGACACTATCGGTCCATTATATTGTTAATAAGATATGCACGGCAGTACCCACAAGCATAGGCCAGATAAAGCCCCAAGCGTGTAGCCTGTACAACCAAGTATTGATCAATTTTTATCACACCGAGTTTATTCCAGCGGTAAGCTTTTCTCTGATGGTCACATGCCATGCACGGGTGCTCTTCGATTCATATACGCAAGAAGCTGCGAGAGCCGTTTGCCTTGTGTGTCGATCCAATCCCATTACTACTTTAGTACAACAGACACCACAGATGCATAAAGCCATGGCAGCATGGGAGGATCGCCACAACATTTCCTTAACGAGATCTTGCTGCATGACACCAAGGCCCTAATCGGTTCAGTCGCCAATAATGTCGAGATCATCTGCTCTCTACCCGTCAAGTACACCGTAGGTACAGCGCATAATACATTCAATCAATCTAAGCAGCAGCTTTCCTCATGATCTGCGGCACGTCTTTCATTCCTGAGCACAGAAGACATGAGCTTAGGGGTAAAAGACGTGGCCACAGGCCACATTTGAGAGCATTATAATATTTCATGGATTCTGATATATTCTCGTTCCATTAATTGTTTCAGGAATATGAATTAGTACACTTAGGGTCTACATTGGCCAGAAGTAGCTGCTTCAATCTAGCGTAAACGATTAAATCTTGAGCTGTTGGGCCTAACGACGACGACCCCACCGTAGAACGTAAATCGCCCGGGCCAAAGGTCCTCACTTGGAATGGAGACAAGAGTGGCTTGAGTAATCAAATATAAACCCTGGGATTCAAAGTCGCTCGCACTTTTCTCTCTCTCTCTCATTCATTTATTCATTTATTATTATTATTTTAGATATGCCATCCTCTGAGCTATCATATCTAGAACCGAAAAGGCCAGTCAGTCAGTAGTATCTCACGCCTAGAATGAACATGAGAGTTCACACGTAACACCACATTGCGATGCATGCAGGGTGAGCGGCTGCCTGCCTGCCTGCCAACCACACGACAAATCCATACTCATCAACGACATGATACGTTTGACCCGCCCAGCAGCAATATACAGCCAGTAGGCTTGTTTTGTAGGATTAAAGTCGACCTGTCAGGCGCTTGCGTGAAGTTTATCTGAGTCAAGTCGAACTCAATCATTATTGTCATCATCACCATTTACTGATGTTTATTTTAGTTGTTGTTTTTCTTTCTTTCTTTTGGTTGTAAATATTTATCCTAAATATGAGACTCTGTTTAAAATGTCCTAACCCATCGCTGAGAATACTCTGAGAAGGCAATAATAGTCTAAGGTCATCACGAGAAATGCAGGGTACTCCGCTCAATAGCAGATGAGAGAGCACTACGTACTTCAAGTTTATTAACCTATTATTATTAAATAGATACTCGTACTAGTTACGGAGTTCTGCCAACCTATCAAATAAGCGCCCTCATTCCAACCGAAGGGGGGCCCCAAGACAGCAAGTAGTAACTGTACTAGGAGAGGAGGGGTAACAACAGTCGGTTAGTAGGACAACACGGTTTGCTTTTTTTTCCCCCATAGGACCTCCCAGATGCAAGAAAGCACCGATGTTTCAGAATGCAATAGCGTACATTGCATTACGTCCTTTAGGTAGTACTTCGTAGGATAAAGAACAAAAATGACCAGTCAAAACATTCCCACACATAATGGACCACATTTTGGTTATATGACGCTGGTGGCTTTTGCAACACAGTTGATCGATTATATTGGCGCCACTGTGGCAGTGCAGAGAGCAAGAGCTACTTACTCCAGAGTCGCGACTCAAGGTTATATTTAGTGACCCGACGCTATAGGGAAATAAATGGAGCCCAAGTGGGGTCCGGCGGGTTTTGGTAATTAATTAATTAATAGTTAGAGGGACTGTTAAGTCGGTGAGAGATTTGAAACGGGAGGGGCAAAAGGGGAAAGAGCAGAAGAGGAGGGAAACAAAAAGAAGAGCAAGAAAGGAAAGAAAGAAAGATTGAGAAATCTAGCTAGAAATTAGAATAAAATAAAAATCGGCCTGGGTAGGTGTTCCAGATACCTACTACACACCCTGGAAAAGGGGTGGAAAACCGTAGGGCTAAAATTTAAGCAAAAAAAGAAAAAGAAAAACAAAGAATAAATTGGATTATCAGACCAGGATCTCCTCCACAGCCCATCGACCACCACCAGCCTTATACTACCCCTCACACCATTTGATCGCTCCCATCATACAAGCCCTTTTGCCGCCCAGGCATTCATTGGCTATGAGCAACTATTATCTGCTACAGCTATGGAATGGATCATTTGATTAAGTGATTGATTGATTGATTGATTTTCCCCAATGTACTCCGTAAGCGAAACGCGAATTGAATGCGGAATGCTCATCCGTCCCCAGCATGGTGCCATTATACCCCATGAAGCCCAAAAAGAGTCAATAATTGCCTCAGAGCAAACAAGCATGATACAATTTGGGGATGATGATGATGAAAGGTTTCGCAATACGACAGATGATCCCTACCCCTCCAGGGTCCACTGCTGAAGTGTCTGCCAAGACCCCCATATAGTCGCACCAGGTGGGGGAGTCTCTCACCATTTCGTGATGAGCCAATCTGACACGGTTTCCTCTCCCCTGTAAGGATCCATCGTCACTGTTGCCTAGGGATAGAGCAGGACGGTACCGTGGGAAGGGGTCAGGACTAATCCTGTTGGAGTGCAGCAAAGCTAAATCAATATCTCAGCTCCCCACCGACGTCAATCATGAGCGCAATTGAACAAATGATTGGAAGCCATGTGTAGAGTAATCGACAACGTTGACATATGGGGGATAAGGTTCCACCCCTGGTGAGAGATTCAGAATATAAATACCAGCTGTCTGTCCTGCGAAATCTGTATTCTGCTCTTTCTTCCTCTCTATTCATCATCACACATCTACCATCCAGTATCCTCCATCAATCAACTCCTTTAGCCAACATGTCTTTCCACCTCTCTGCCGAGAACATCCGTGTTGAGGAAGACCACGTCCTGGTCGCTGACCTCGAAGTTGGTGACGGTAGTCGCCGCCATGCCGTTGTTGATCTGAACGTCCATCTCGGTAACAACAATGGTACGCTCCTGACAACTTGCCCAACATGAATGACTAGCTCTAAGTTGTATGATACTATAGGCCACTTCCAATGGGACGGCCATAACTTCTCCGAGACTGCCCGCGGCGTCCATTTCGCCATTGAGGGCGGTGGCCAGGTCCCTGTGCTCCGCGCCGAGTTGCGCGATGAGGAAGGCAACTGGGAATCCCGCGATGTCAACCTTGCCGAGCGTATCATCAACGAGAATGGACACTTTGTGTTCCAGCAGTAATTGTGCGCATGTGTACGTGTGGTGGTGTCCTTGAATGAGAGGAGCGTTGCTAATAACATTTGTAGTGATCCCTATTATCATGATGTTATATGACGATGGCTGTGAGGACACTTGCGAGGCACATTATGCTCTAGCGTACGGCTGCAAAAGTGCTGTTACAGTTCATGAATATTTCTTGTATCTAGTATAGCTCCTCGTTATGTGTGATGCCGAAAACGCAAATCCTTCCTGAAGATTACACCTCCATTGCAAAGGCCATCCATGTATCAAGTAGAACCAGTAAGAGGCATAAGAGTCCCCCGGGATTCAAACAAAAAGGCGCCATTGTCAGCGAGATAAGATGAATGGAATATGTAAACCCATATGCCATCGTCGTCGCTGTCCATGTCAGAACAACCTATAACGCTCGCCTGAACTCCTTCAAAAAAAAGCACCATAGCTCCCTGGGTGTATCACATAGTAAGCAAAGCCTCGACATGAAACTAATACCGATAGAAGCATAAAGCAAGACGCAAGTAACCGATGATTCAAAAGCACTCCATGGTAATTCAATGACACCAAACTCGCACAATGCAATATATATAGATAACAAGCAGGAGAGGGGGAAGGGAAGGGGTCTCCTTCTACCAGGCGTGCGTTGTATCGCCCGCATCTAAGTCGTATCCGTTCCAGTCTTCATCACCACTCACTTCATCATCAAGAAAATCTTCCTCGTTAAATTGCGTCTCACTTGGACGTTGATTGTCAATACGAACCATAACCACGTCACACATACCTTGTATGGCTAGCGGCTTCTTGTTATCGTCACTGTCAGGTGTTGCGTGGTAAGATACGCTCAACTCAGCATCATCTTCGGCTTCCGAGAGCTTTTGTTGAGCGAGGCGGGCACTTTTCCGTTTCGAGGGCGTACCCAATTCACCACCGAGATGATCTAGCTGGGTGGTGGTATTGTCGCCAACTACACTCACAGTCGAAATACCAGGGACTGGTGGCTGAGAGGCAGGAGGGATGGTGCTAAGGGTGGCATCTGGGGGTGCACTGCGCCTTAAAAAGACTTTCTCGAGCCTGCCGATCCATTTTTCTCGAAAGGATGCACGGTCGCGCCACCCAATCTTGAGGATCGCGCTGATCACTAATCGCCGCAGATTCCGTAATTCAGGAGCTGCATCAATAAGGGATGTGAAGAATACATCCGCCGTCGTATCGTCCCATTTGCGTAGCTGAATCAACTCGATGTCTTGCAGGGTAGATGGCCACGTTGGGACCTCTGAGTTATTGAGAAGCTCTTCGAAGCGAGGTTCGACGTCATGGTAGCTAGACAAATCATGTATTGAAATGTCCATCTTAAATTTCTCGAGACTTTGACAGGATTGCGCCAGGCCTACTATGAAAGACAGGCTCAAATGGCGATTGTGACTGAGAGCCAATTCCCGAAGATGCTGGCCATGGGACGCAAGAAACACACTAAAATTTGTTGTGGTTACTTCATCGCAATTACTTATAGTGAGTGACGTCAGCGTTGGAGATAAATTGGGCAAAAGATGCTCATTCAAAATGGAACACTCTAAAAATTCCAAGCGAAGTAGCTCTGGGAGTTCTTTAAGCGCCATGGCAAGGGTAGCTTCCCTTTCATTTGACGCATCAAGCTCATCCACGCCAGAATTTTCCGAGGCAATATGCAGTAACCGGAGCTCTCGTAAGCCGCTGAATGAAGTTTGGAGGTGCTTATCTATCATGTACGGAAGTAGCGCCTTTGTTTCCATGAAGCGACTGTTCCAATCCCAACTTCGTAGACGGAGAGAGCTTGACATAAGCGACGTAAAAAGACTTTCAGGATATGCCCATTTTGTCCTTTGCCAGAGAGGAAGACCGACAATGTAGTCATCACTATGGTAGAGACGCAATGTTTTTAATTGAGGTGCTCTCTCTATCAACTTTGGCAGTTCGAAATATCCCAGGGTCGGGCCACTTTTGTAAGATAGAAGGATTTCGGCGTCGATATGTAATTCTCTAATCTTGTTAACGTAGTTGGTCGAAAGAGATTCTTGTGGCTTAGATAATAAGTTGAGCAAGCTGTGTGCTTTGGCGGGAGGTATCAGTGGGGGGCAGTAGTACAGAGCAGCCATCGCAGGCTCGTGGAAACTGCGACATAACAAAGAGACATTCACAAGCCATTGTACTGAGCTATTTCTCGTGGCAGTTTTTTCATCCACTAGGGGATATGCAGCGCTATAGAAGATGTCAAACAGTATGTGGTAAGGAAGAGCTTGCCAAGGGGGTGTGACACCAGAGTCCAAGAATGAGTTGATATCCTCCTCCAATTTCCTTCTTTTATTGAGAGGCCTACCCAATTCTAAGCGCTTATTACTGGAGGTCCTCTTTGATCGCTTAGCTTGAGACCTCGTTTCCATAATCCGTTTACGTTGGGGCCTCTTTGAATTGCGGTGACTTCTTGGTTCGGAAAGCGGGTACGTTCGAGTCGAGACGTCCACGGACACTGAGGTCTCTGGTTCGTCATCGCTTGCGCCCTCCTCAAAATTGTCGTCCGTGGATTCTTCACGGTATGATACGGGCATGCGATTCGAATCGCGTGGGCGCAAGGAAAGAGAGAGACGTCTGGATTGTTCGTCGTCGGACTCGGGGTTTTCAAGAAGTTGATCTTCCGAGCTACTTTCTTCATGGTACGATTGAACCTGCGTGCGGCTAGAGCGAACCGGGCGAGACTGCTTGGACGACCGGTGGTGGGATGAGCATTTGGAAGGAGCCATAGCGAGTGGGCTGGTTCGCCCTACGGACAATGAGAGGCGAAGCAGAGAGGGACTAAAGTGCGCATGATCTGCGAATGCGACTGCGCTCGACTAAGAGCTCGAAGGGAGGCACTAGTTAGGTTCAAGGCCTACTGCAATTCAAGGAGCGGCATCAGAACCAAGAAGAGTAAAGGCACTGTGAATTTGCAGCGACCGTATGATCGAGGTGAAGAAAGTGGAGGATGAATGAAGTCAATGGACCGTGAATGCTGGTCTGGAAGGGGTGGTGGAGTTGCATGGGTAGGTTTATCGATAAGAAAATCAGAATCCGTCATTGATGATGATAGATGAATGGATTGCCTGATCATCCAGGCGCAGTAAGGCCGCCCTGATCAGGGATAGCGCAGCATGTGACTGGGGCCAAAGACCAAGCAAGGCATTGACAGGCATCAACTCCCCCGCCCTGAGGCCACAACGCTAGGCCGGGATGGGCATCGAGGGGAGTCCCGAAATAGAAACAGTCAGCTCCTCCCAGTCTATCATCGGCCTTCTTTAAAGCGCCGCCGTTCTTCCAGCCACCTTCTCCTCTTTTCTCCCCCGTTGATCCCGTGGTAATGATGGCGCTCGGTTTCCTCCAAGGCTTCTGCCCACCTGGATTGCAATTTCCCACATTGATTGTGTATGCGCTACATACTATATAAATACTGGTCAATTCATGCGCTCGATTGGGCTGGTCCCTAAGCTAAGCGCGCTCATTTCGATCTAATTATAGCCGGCTGTCTATACGCGCTCAAGTTCGAAACCTTTGCCTTTGTCCTTACCCAGACCTATGATACCCAGCTATCTACTCAGCACGCACCAATCCCCCTTATCCCTTTGCGCCATTGTTTACCTGACGGGAGTCAGCCTGTTGACTCACAATGGAAAGCTCCTTTCCAAACGTTATGAATCCATCGGAGAGGAGCGACTTAGGCGCGCCGCCGATGGTTGTCCAACAGTATGCAAGGTATCCACCTACGTTAGAACCCGGATTACATAGCGCTTCCTCCCTCGGTAGTGCTCGCAGTCGGGTGGCGGCCTCCAAATCTCCCCCACTTCATCGCAAAGCAACTCCGCGCAGTATACAATCCTCGCCGACAGTTCCGCGGCCAGCTATTCCTCCGGTATCTGCTGCACGCTCGGGGCCATCCATGTCCCCGCCAGTGTACGATCCTCTTCGCCCCAGACAACCGCCTAGAGAGCCCTTAGATCAAGCGGAGTCGCGATCGCTGCCATCTCGTGATGTTACGGATGAAACCATTGATAACGCTTACGTGATGTTCATTTTCTATTGTAATCCAAATGTGCCTCTGTCTGTAGACACTAGCGAGTTGCGAAAGACTTTCCGGTGCCCCCCGCGGAGTGATGGCAAAAGCTTCAGTATCTTCACGCTCTGGGAGCTTATTCGGAAACTAGACAACAAAGAATTAAAGACGTGGATATCTTTGGCAACTGAGCTTGGAGTGGAACCGCCTGATCTGGAGCAGGGGCAAAGTACGCAAAAGGTCCAGCAATACGCTGTTCGCCTTAAGGTTGGTCGAGTGTTTTATCTTGTTATGGGATCCTTACTGAATTCTTATAGCGTTGGATGCGAGCGATGCATGTTGATGCTTTCTTTGAATACTGTCTCGGCCATCCGCATCCTTATTACACTCAGCTGCCGGCCAACAATGCGGTGGTCAGTGAGAATCGCGACGGAGTGCCTTTGGAAGAGGACCTTGCGTTACGAGCTCTTGTCCCTCAGTGGAAACCCAAGCGAGGTAGAAAAAGAGCGGAGGAGAGGGAGAGCCTGAGTGATAGGTCGTCCAAACGGCCGCAGCTCGATACTTCTGTGGGCATCCTACACACGAGTACATTCCCGGCTCACTCGGCGACTTTTCCTCCGAGTGCAATTCCATTCAGCGCATTCCCTGAAGAGATCGAATCAAACGATCCGTGGATAGCAGCCGCATCCTCATTTGGGGCGAGTGGGCAGTCAGGCAATCCGGTTACTCAACAAGGCCAGGATCTACGGTGGAGATCAGTTGAACGAGAGGCCTCACCTTCAAATTACCCGCACTCTGCAATTCTTCCAAGGGGCCACCATACATCCGACGTATTCCTTCCTCCTACAGAACCTCGGTCAGCGGTTACGCCGTCCTCCGAGAAATCGCGTCCTAAACGGCGCCATGGTCCAGCTGTTTCATCTGCGTGGCCGACCAACAATGGGTCGTCTACTGGGAAAACTCGGGGGCGACCTCCTGGTCGTGGCACAACTTCTGGTCCCTTTTCGTCTTTTCCAGTGAACCCGAGTCGCTCCGAGCCATCCCATCTACACAGTTCCAACACAAGACCTCATTCCATTGTCTTGGACCATGATCCTTCCGGTCGCTATTCAAATGCTCAATATCAACAATCTCCTACACCCTTCCCTGGCGGTAATCGACCAAACAAGCTTCAGTTGCAAGTTCCTCAGCATCCAGGCGCGCCAATTCGTCTCGCGACACCGCCAACACTCTTGGTAAACGGTGTCAATAACGCATCTTTTAAAGTTGAGGGACACCAGCGCAACAGCGCTTCAGCTCCCTCGCACGACATTTCCGATGCAGGAACGAACGCCCCAACGGGTGCACATCGCAGTACCAACCCCAATGTGGACATCTTGTCCGATGAGCTTGTCCGCGTACTCTCCAGCGACTTACTCCGCGGGAAAGTAACTGGCCGCCCCACTCCTTTAAGTGTGGAAGAGGCCCGAACGCTCTCCTTGGCTATGGTCACTAATTTGACTGCTTCGTACTCTCAATTGCCGTTGGGGAAGCCAGTTCTATTGTCGGCTCTGCATCTCGGGCTAGGGCCACATTTTGGCTACCCTGGAGTAACAGATAGTATGATGACAATAGATATTAAACCGGCGCCTGCGCCTTCTGTTGATGCACCGACGGCATCTAGCAACGAGGAACGCTCGTCAAACTTTACCTATACTATCTTTCAAGAATATAAGCTTGGGCTTCGTTTCTCGACGAAGGTCACTTACGGTCATTTCAATATCAATAAGTTGGAAAACCGAAAAGCTGAAAATGCGCGCGAAGTGACAGAGGACCTGGATAACAGTGTCGCAGAAGTGAACAGCTCGACAGACGGTGAATTCGAAGTGGATGGTACAGATAATTCTGTTTCAGAAATGACCTGGAAACAACGGTATATAAAGCTTCGCTCCCAGATGCAGAAAAAAGAGCGTGCCTTGTCCCAGTACAAGCGCAAGATTCTGGAGTCTGTGATGGCAGACATCTGAGTCATTGCTACGGTTGTCGGATCCGGTGCGCAGGAAGACTAACTGCCAGCTGCTTCATTGGATTGACTCATGAGAACGTTATCTCATTGGCTTGCGTGATGAGATGCTTCGCTCATTAAATGATGCGATCTAGACATGATCTGCCCTCTGCTTCACTGGACACATTCTGTTCTATGTTTGATTTACGTTTCCTACAGATACCCCTTGAGCGGCCTTGTTTGTTGCCTGAATTAAAGCATGTTATAGAGCAATATTGAAGACGGGACTGAGTGCTCTTTGCACATCCTTCTTTTACGTAAAGTGCATCTAGTCCTCTCTGTACTCGGTAAATTCTTGATGGGGTAGGATAGACCTTTCGCAACGGTAAATAACCAGTCTTGAGCACATTGGAAGCATATGAATCAACCTGCGCCGCGGGACAGAAAAGGCAAGAAAGTCAATCGCCAAGCCAATGAAGCATTATCTGTCGTAGTAGCCTTTGGAGAGGCCTTCAAGCATACGCATCAGCATCCTCCCCCTCAACCTTCACATCCCCATCCCCACCATCAACAGTGCAAAACTGATCAAATAAAGCGTCCCCAGACACAGGCTCGTCGATCTCTGTGTCCTCCCTAGAGGAATGCTCTTCGACCTTTACCAAGTCAGCCCACTGTTTAACCAAGATTTCTGCCAAGGCAACGGCAACCACCTTCATCTTTTTCCCCTTCTTTGTAGCAGCCTTCTTTGACACTGCCGTCTTCGGCACCGTCTTGCGCTTTGCAACGGGTGACTTGGTAGTCTTCTTTGGGCTTGGGACTGGGCTACCAGCCGACGATCCACCGCCAGAGCCAGTGTTGCGGCCTTTTGAGAGTCGCTCATAGCGCTTTGCACTAAGGTTTTCATTAATCTTCTTCAGACCCCTGCTTTAGACGAGAGAATGAGGGGGGAAGGTAGGAGGAAGGACTGGCGGAAGGGCTTACGCAGCTCCTTTCGAGACGATGTTGCATTCTTTCGCAACTTCTTCGAAATCAACCTAACAATGGGATGTCAAATCGTGTGTTAATCGGCTCTGATTGCTCAAAGTAGAGTGCTGGGATATTTCAAAACGGCCTCTGCCATGTATGCAGTGGCCTCTTACCTTGCCGCTGTTTGTGTGACGGACACAGCTAAGGAGGAATTCAATCTGCTCGGCGTCGGTGATTGGAGGCATGTCGAGTGGAGTTTCAAGTTTGAGTTGGCCTTCCAGATGGCAGATAATTAATGGAAAGGATTCTTTGCGAGAGAGTATCAGTGAGCTTGTGGAACGGAAGTGTGTTGAGTCAACAGAAAATGAATGCTGAAAGGGAAGAGGCTCAAATGAGAATAGGGATAGAGAGTAACACTGGAATTACTGAGACAGAAGGATAAGCATGTGTAGTGCAGTGAATAAACCCAGCAGGTAGATACAAATTCATTTACTGGCGCATCTTGTCCTGACTGAAGCGCGTGAGATGTGCTTCACCCGGCAGACTCGTCGATGAGCTATGCAGAAGTTGGGTAAAAGTCAGTTCTTTTAATCTATTTACTTTAAATTCACATCCTTCTAGCTGACTTACGGATGTTGCTTTTACTACAATGTCACTGGGTGTTAGCTGTCTTAGCTGGGCCTCATATGAACTCGAGAATCAACCGGCTCTCATTACCTGTGCAATAGCCTCAGCATAAAACTACCTAAGGACGAAGATAATTTGCTGCACGAATCAAACATGAAACCACATCCCTTTCTGCCACCATTCAAAGTCCTTCAAGTGCAAAAGAGCAAAGTCAACTAGATGAGACGCAAAGCAACCATCTATTCCTGTTCAGAGTCCTTTCTCTCCTCATACATTCCCATGGCATTGTTGACCGCATTAAGAAGATTAGGGTCGATGCACTCATTCTTCACAGGTTCTTCCTTGGCTTTTGCTTTAGAGGTAGCCTCTGCCTTGGAGTGCTTTTTTCTCGCGGCCGGGGTAGGGGTAGAAGTCACTTTTGCTCCCTTTCTGACCCCTTTCTTAGGAGTTGCTTTGACCTTGAAGACTTCAGCCGCGATAATGCTTTCTGCATCAGATTCATCAGTGGTAAAGGAGTCTTCGGATTTGAAGGTCTTGGTCATGCTCTTCTTGGTTACAACGCCGGGGCCCTTGCGCTTATCCTGTCCCAAGGGTGTAGTGGGTGCAGCAGCAGCTGGGGTGGCACCCATATTGGAGGGTTTAGCAGTAGCCTCGAGATTGGGGAAGCCGTACCGCTTGCGCAGGGTACGGAACCTGTTGGCGACAGATGCAGTGTTGGTATAGCCTAGCGCAGCTCTAACATTGGTCAAGTTGACCTGGAATAGCTATCAGCTATGTTGACTCCAGATGATAGGATAACATGTTCACTGGGGGGATTTGCTTACAGCTTTGCTTTCATCGAGGTGTCGCAGACACTCGATGATGAACCGTCCATCCTGCTGGGTCAAAAACTCGCCCTCATCAGGGGTAGTAGTAGGCTGACTAGAGGCCATTGTTGCAGATGGCTAGCTGTGGAGATTACTTAGCTTGTGGGAAATTTTACTTGGGGGCAAGAATATAATGGAAAATCACCAGTATGTTCAGTTAATTCTGGATATGAGGTGATAATGACACTCGGGTGGTATGAAGATGAATAGATGTGATCTGCTGGTGAGGATTACAGTGAAAGAGGTGAGAGGATCAGTGGGATACTTCTGCACACCAGGGATGGAGTGATTGGAAAGAGCGTTTAAGTCCTATTAGGCCAATGTTCTTGACTTGGTGAATTAAGATGGCAATCGTCACGGCGATGGGGGGTTGGTGTTAGAGGGGCGAGATGATATAACTAAACTACTTACTGCACAATAAAGGCAGCATATATGGGATTCCCAACTGAAGTGTTAAATGTGAAATCAAGCAGAAGTAGTTAACTAGTATTTCCCACCGGATATCATATTATTTGTTAATCACTCCTACGGTGCCTTCAGGCAATGGTAACCCAGATCTACTCTAGAAGATATCGTTTCCATATCCAACATATTGCTGTAGTACCTAAGAAAAATTTGCTTGACAGATAAGTACAAACACCCACTACAAATCCATATACACGTACGTAAAATACCTCACGAATCCTTATGCTCTTCAGCAAGCTTCAGTCCAGGCGCAAATATGCCACAAAATTCTACCTCGCTGCTGCTTTCATTTATCACCCCCATTTGTGGCTCTTCCACCTTGACGAAGATATTGCTCAATTGACTGTCCTCATTTGGTTCTAACTTTGTAGAAGGCCAGGAATAAGCTGGACTGGGTTGATGCTCGAATCCGATTGCAGGGCCCATGAAGCTCGGTGTCACACTGTACGCTGCCAATTCTGTCGGAGAAACCGTCATTTGGGGATAAGTGCAGGAGAGTGTCTGGTCAGGTGAGTCTGATATTATATGGTATGTGACTCCGGGAATATCAGCCAAGTCAGGGAAGCTTTGGGCATGCGGATCGGTCTTGATAAAAGGAGTTGGTTCGCTTGAAGATGCCCGAGGCTCTTGTTTAGGGGCCGGTTTCATATCAGGATAATCGGCTCCTTTCAGCAAGTCTACCTTGCTAGGGCTTGCTTTAGACTTATTCGGAGCCTTTTTGGGACGACATGCCCGGGGCGTTGATGTGATGCCTTCCATCTGCTGCCTGAAGCGAGAGTAACGCATTCGGGCTGCATGGCTGTTGGAGATTTCGAGTTGATTTGCAACGAGACCCCAGTCAATCTGTTTAACTACTTAGCGGGCTCATATGTTATAATTTTGAAGGTCAACGTACCGACTTGAGATCAAGCTGTTTGATGATGGTATACAAGAACTTGACTGTTGGGCCATCAGTCGGCATGGCTTTACTACGTCGGACAGTGGACATGATGATAAATTCAGAATGTAGGCAGCCAGTGGTTAAACAAGCAGATTAGCTATGCTAATGAACCACTTAGTTGATTCTCAGTATCCACTAGAAATTGGAAATCTGAAGTTGACAGAAGAACATGCACCCCAGCGCACGGAAGATGGTATATATAAACCACTTCCTCCCACACTCTGAAACCACCCATTGGTGTCAACTAGAACGGCAGTTTAAATAAAGAAGGCTAGCATGCCACTGTTGAACTTAATTGAGAGAAGCAAAGGGCCTTTATCGTCCACAAAGAACGTACAGATAGCTTTGCAGTTCCAGAGAAGCCATCTGCATCTCACCTCTCCCGTCCTGGCAAAGGAAAAAAGGATCATATGCCAGGAAACATGAATTATAAGTCTAGACCAATCCACTTTACTCTGAATGAAGTATGATAAATACAGGGTTCTTTTTGTCTACAAATATCACGTGGAGATGTTTGCCCTGAATCCCTTAGTCTGGAGGCAAACAGTCGACATTGTTCATCTCGAAATGCTTTATAGAAAGTGTTGGTCATGTCATTGAAACTTAAATGAAATAGAAATACATCTATAAAAGGTAATACAAGTGGGATTACATAAATAAACGCACCTTTATCAATGTCTTGTTACCTAAAATATTCTGTGTACGCTATCAGTCTAGGTATAGGAAAAACTAGATACAGTAGTACTGCTATTCAAGAGCCATTTTTGCATAATTAGGGTAATAAAACTATTTGTATAGAAAGTACTAACCACTCAATACCCGCAGCATTGCATTTGTCATTCTAAGATAAGGGACTATCTAGAATAGGTACTGATAGCATTTCCTCTTTCATAGCTACAGCTATAACTTTAGGCATAAATCGCACTTGCCTGTATACAAAATCCCAAAATGCAATTTGGGTTACCGTACTTGCTATACAGTGTTTTAGAGAAAGAGAACAATAATGCCTAAATATAGGGTTTGATACCTATGGCCGTAGAGGTGGGTTATTTCTGACTAATCTTCTCAACGACTGCCCCTCCTCCCCACATGTTCACAAACACTTCTACATCTACGAATTGAACAATTGCCACAAGAGGTTTGTAATAAAACGGGTTACTCTGTTGTCACAATGTCTTTGGTTGCCATAGGCGCATGTTATGTTGATACTATCTTAACGTTGGTTGGCACCACCCTGACCCGGCGCTTAAAGCTCATACTCTTTACCCAGAACTCCTTATTACCCTGATGAGGATGGAAAGCTACGCGCTACTAATATTGCACGGCGACGAGGAGGAAATTGCCCCAATACTCTTGAGGTGCTCCAACAATTGACCGCGCATGGCCCGTCGCAAACAGGGCTGTCTCTGAATCTTATTGCTGTGTTGCCAGCAAAATCTTCTATTGCGTCTCAGCAGATCCAGTCTGCATTTGAGCCTCGTGTTGAGCTCCGTCATTGTATCTATCGAGAACAATATACAGAACCAGCCTCAAGTTATATCATCAAAAGCCAGGCCTCTGGGAGCAGAACTATTGTTAACTACAACGAGCTCCCCGAGATGACGGTAGAGGAGTTCAGGCGAATCGCTGATGACCTCGGCCCAAAGGCCACATGGTTTCATTTTGAGGTCAGTCACTCCGTCTGAAATTTCCATTACAGTCATTACTGCACTCCCATACTTAGAAATGGTAAATCTAGGGTCGCATACCTGATGTTACGCTAGTCTGTATACAATATCTTCGGCAACGTTTTCCGTCTTTACGAATCAGTGTCGAAGTCGAAAAGCCTGGCCGAGAAGGCCTACAGGAGCTGGCTATGGAAGCTGACGTTGTCTTTTATTCGAAGAGTTGGGCTCAGGTAATTTTACTCATGTGTACAATGTTGAGCATTTTACTAAAAACAGAGCAGGGAAATGGGTATGCATCGGCCAAAGAGTGCCTCCAAAAGCAATCACAATATACACGCAAGGCGTGAGTGTCATCTTCTCTTTGCGCCCGTCATTAGAAGGCTGACTCGAAATATCAGGCAATTTCTCTTCTGCACATGGGGTGAGGACGGGGCTATAGCATTAGAGACAAGTTCTGGCGACTTGATTCACAGCCCTGCTTATACTGCACCAAGCTTTCAGGTCGTTGAGTAAGTTACACACAAGAGTTCATTACGGAACCAATCTCACTAACACTGTATAAGTACTATTGGTGCTGGAGACACATTCATAGCGGGTATGCTCCACGCATTAATATGTCGTGATGCTTGGAGCCTTTCGCAAAAGCTAGGTTTTGCGAATCGGGTAGCAGGCATGAAAGTAATGCAAGACGGCTTCTCCGGTCTGGAAAAGGCGTTGGACTCATATCCCTGAGCCAAGAGTTTAGAACATATATGCTATGCAATTTCACGTCCAAAATATGTTCCCTGCGAAATAGAAGATAGAAAACATAGGAATATAAAGTTTAGATCCAAAAAATGTACATAAGCCAACTGTAAGATAAATATAGCTGCAAGAGCTAGCGATAGTACTTACATTTGGCCGAAATCCCCCTTGCAAGATTACTTATCCAGTGCTTTGAATTAATGGATACTTACGACAACTATAATATTACCACACTTACGACATCCTGTTTGAACATGGGCTCTATAGTTATGTAGTGGTGAGTTGTTTTGCGATAGTATCACGTGAGAGATAAACTGCGGCGCAGAGGTTTGGAAAGCGGTGAGGCGCAGAAAAATATTCTGCCCGCAACTTTTTTGGAAGCTTTTCGCTGCGCCGATCAACAACCTAGATTTTCTCTAGATCAATTTATTCCCCAATTCACAATGGCGGCAGTGTATAAGTCAGTCTCTAAGAAGCAGGCTAAGCAGCTTGCCAGAGAGCAAGAGATGGACGACTCAGACGCAGAGATGGCCGACTTGGCTAACCTTCTCGACGACGCCGACGACACAAGCGATAGCGAAGACGAGGAGGAGGAAAACTTGGAATCAGCCAAGAAGCAGCTTGCTGCTGGATATATGCCAAAGACTCGGGTTCTTATGTTGACTTCCAGGGGTATCACATCTCGGTACGTTTATATGTGTCTTGGTCCGAATTAAACAAAGGAACGGTATTGCTAATCGGTTTTGATTCCAGCCATCGGCACTTGCTCGCAGACCTTGCTGGTTTACTCCCTCATACCCACAAAGAAAGCAAACTCGATACGAAAAAGAAGACCGCCGGATATAACTTGCTTCTGAACGATCTCGCCGACCTTCATTCATGTAACGTCATTTTCTTCCTCGAGGCTCGCAAGCGTGGTCAAGATTTGTACCTCTGGCTCGCTCGTCCCCCGAACGGTCCTACCCTTAAATTCCACGTTAACAACTTGCACACTATGAGCGAACTGAACGCTGGATTCAGTGGCAACTGCTTGAAGGGTGGTCGTGGCGTGGTGGTTTTCGATCGCTCATTCGACGAACAAGGCCCGCTTATGAGCCAGCCAGGCAACGAGTATCGTGGACTGGTCCGGGAGATGCTGCGGGGTGTCTTCTCCGTCCCCAAGCGTGGAGTCAAGGGAATGAAACCTTTCATCGACCGTATCATTGGCGTGTTTGGTGTCGACGGCAAGATCTGGATTCGCGTGTACGAGATCAGAGAGTCCGAGGCTGGGGGCAAGAAGAAGTCAGAGGAAGGCGAGGAAGCTGGGAAGCCTGTACCCAAGGGCAAGGACGGTCTGCCAGAGGTTTCTCTTGTCGAGGTCGGACCTCGTTTTGTTTTGACACCAATTGTCATCCTGGAAGGCAGCTTCGGAGGTCCTGTTATCTACGAGAACAAGGAATACGTGAGCCCGAACCAGGTCCGTCACGATATTCGGATTAACAAGGCAGCCCGCCACGCGAAGCGCAGAGAGGTGCAAACCGACCGTTTCGCTAAGCGGACAGATTTGGGATTGGGAGAAGGCCAGCGCAAACCAGATGCATTGGACAACAGGCAGTTGTTCGCATGATTGTTTGCTTTGATCTGTTTTCTTTTCATTCATTTTGTCTCTTTTTATTAGTGCTATTAGACTCGATATCCTAAGGGGATGTGCATGTGTTTGAGATGCAAGGGGCATCTTATCATGGTCTAACAGGCGTCTGGTGTGAAACAACATAATAAAAGTTCAAATATCATGATGAATTCCAATTCAGGTCCCTCCACTCGCTGATAAGAGTTGTTCAATTGTTTAGGTCGAAGCGGCGCATCAGGGCATCGCGCTGCAGGAACTGTGCGCATTTGACAGAGGATGGTACCATAGCAACCAAGTATTGAGCTTTGTCTATCCCAAGGACTTAGTAGTACATACTTTATGTACTATACGAAGTAAATGAGATGGTATTTTGATGTAAGGGTGATGATTAGATAAGCGCTGATATATAAGAGTCACAACATCCGTTTGAGGCTCGACTCCTGGATCCCTCCCTCTTTCAACCGCCATGGCATCGTTCTCGCCGCTCAGCCCTCTGCGGCTGTCTGGGCTTGACCTCCATATCACCATGTGTTCTTGTTTCTCTCGAGACCAGATTTTCTTTGTTCTGACCAACCCTAAGGGGGGAGTTTCGACTTAGTTCAACTCACGATCACGACGGCAGCGCTGGCTTGCGCAGCGACTGTCCACCATATTGCGCAAAATCGACTATCCAACTTTGACATTTAAATAACCTACTCATTACATACTCTAAAGTAAACAACAAGGTTCGGACCCCAAGTTATTTTCGGGTGGCGACCACAGCTAATGACTGTAGCCCAAAAACCTATCGCAGCTATGTCATTCAACCATCTAGCCACGGAGCTATTGCTCCATGTATTTCAGTACTGTGACACAATATCCGACGTTTTAAGCCTTTCATCAACCTGTCGACGACTTCGTACTGTCTTTAACAGATCCAATAAGCTCCAGATTCTTGCCGATATTGCCGAGCGCGAATTCGGACCACTAGACGAGATCATCCAAATTGTAACACAAAACGCAAGCCAAGCAGCTCACTTAATACGCAAGCCCCCTATGTCCTATCCCCTTCTCAAACAAGTCGTACAGGCCGGACGCGTAGCTCAGAAATGGGAGATGATCTATCCCGTCAAGAAATGGAAAGTGGATTATGAAAACCGACGATCACTGACAAACGACGAGCGATTCCGCCTCCGTCAAGCCATCTATCGGTTATGGCTCTACCATCGCGCTTTCCATACGCGCACACATGACCGCTTCAGCCGTAAGCTACCGCATGTTGTTGCCGAACGCGCGCAGCTCCTGCATAACTGGTCTACGCAGGAACTGGCCGATATCGAGGACGTGCGCCTCATCATCAGCGATGTTGTCCAGAATCATATTTGTCCGAGTAATGGGACGATTCAACGAAAGTTTCGCAAGCGGTTCCCGGAAAATCACCACCAGCTGGCATTTAATATCCATCTGAATTATCCTGCGACTAGCCCTCTGGGGTCTTCTGGACTCTTTGACAGTCCGAGTACAGTTGATCAATACTATTATATCGCGCATCCTGCGAGTCGTACGGAGTCACCAGCGAAATATAGATCTAAGTTTCGGAATGACTTTTTCCACGATCCCGGCGCCGAAGGCTGGGGTGATGAGATTCCTCACTACTACGTGGTGCAGGACATGATGAAGCTTGATCCGGGTCAGGTGCTCTGGCTGCGCGAACACGCACCCTTGAAAGAACAGGTAGAGGGCTATGTGCATTCACTTGGAGACTGGTTCCGTGACAACGGGGAAACTTTTGGGGATACACTCGAATGGGTCATGAAAGAGAGAGGCGACAATATCGAAGACCTCCGGGCGGCCATTTGCGACTGGGAAGTAGGAGTCGTGAGTGATTAATGTGTAGCATAAATGGCGCTATGCACTGCTCGAATGTATTACGGGAGCTAGCAATGTACCTACTACTACTAACTCTGCTGTACGAATAGCCACAGCCGTATATCATGGATAGCCCACCTGTACAAGGACCTACCTAACCCCCTCCTGGAAGAGTCCGGGATTCATTCCACCACATAAAAATCTCTCATTGCAAGCCGCCACATGAACAAATTACGGTAGTAATTTCCAATCCGCCCAAAATTAGAAACCACCAATATGATCCAATTTCCCATTCACAGGCTCGACCGTTATGGCAAAACGTTCTGGAATCAAGTAACAAACCTAGTTAATTAATTATTACTCCGTAAACCCTTCTTTCTCCCCCCCAAAAGATACACGCCCCTGATCGGCCCACCCTAAACCACACTGGGGACAACAATTCCGACGCTGTCGACTGGGGCTCTGGGGCCCTAACGGAGTGAGCTACAGACTCAGCAACCAATGGGCGACTTTGCAGTGGGTGGGCGGAACTCCAGCGTGGAATTTTAAGTCCAAGAGCTAGTGTGCTTAGTGCGTGCTGTCTTGTGGGGACCTTTTGTCTTTTTTTTTTTTTTACCCTCTTCCTGTCACAGGATATAAGATACGTGTG
The DNA here is from genome assembly GCA_009193595.1 of Aspergillus bertholletiae. Lineage (NCBI taxonomy): Eukaryota > Fungi > Ascomycota > Eurotiomycetes > Eurotiales > Aspergillaceae > Aspergillus > Aspergillus bertholletiae. The sequence continues at coordinate 115,140 of ML736174.1, forward strand.
ACATTAGTTATATGGGGAGTAGATAAGGGGAGAGAGAGTCGGGTCAGGATGACGAGTACAGAGAAGGGAGCAAACAAACAGTGGTTCTGGTTCTAGCCAGATTTCGTATGTTTGGTTTTGCTTATGGCTTATGGTACGTGGACAATCCCCTGTAACTACGTATTTGAATTTCATGGGGCCTCTTCCTCGCCTTTTTTTTATTTATTTTATTTTTATTATTTTCTTGGACGTGGGGCTCCCGCTCTTTTGGCCAGTGGGCCTTTTTGAGACCGCCGAGGTATGGATGCTCTCGTTCTATTACTTTTGGGCGTTAGTTGATATTAGTATCTGCGACATACGCATTAATCATCGCGAGTTAATAGGCTGGTGGTGAAATGGGAGTGTACACAGCCCACGCGAGCTATGGGACTCTTCCTGCGGGATTTTAAGTGATTGCCAATTGTTTGTGAATTCGTAATCTGCCAACCACGAGAACCTCATACACGAACTGCTTTGGCAGGGCACTACGGAGACACAGACAAGAACAAACCCAAACTTCGTTTCGATAATTGGCCAGAGTGTGAGAAGGGTACATGGGACGGGCAAACAAAAAAAATAACAAAGAAGGCCAAAGACGCGTGCCAAGGAGAAGACATGTTCCATAGAAGACCGAGTTTAGGAAAATTTGTCAATTCCAGAATGGGGGTAAGAACGAACCAGATAAAAGGAAAAGAAAGGGAAGGGGAGGAAAAATCAACAGAATGATGTCTAGGATGTGATGTCCCGTAAGCATCACCATACAATGACCGTGTCCCTGGATGCCGTTCCCAACGTTCCTCTTGTGTATCATCTCCGCGGAGGCTAAGTAACAGACAAAAAGAAAGATCAAGACCATTCGATTATCACATCACAGAATAAAATAAAAATCGTTGCGGTAAGCGTATCATCCCCTAACAGTAAGAAATCATCTAACAGCAACCCTGCTTCGTCTCGGGATCCTGCGAAGGGTTGATATCCACCACCGGACGACGGTCACCAAGACCAGCCTGGCCCGAGTCGCCACTGTCAAGAGCCTTGCTGGAGACAATCCGGTAGATTTCTAAGCGCACGTTAGTATAACGAGACCCAAAATTTGGTGAAGGTATATATATATATGGCTCACCTGTGAGGATGTTCTGGAAAGCAAGCTCGACATTGCTCGCATCAAGGGCAGATGTCTCAATAAAGGAGAGATTGTTCTCGCCTGTAAGCAAGTCAGCAAGCATCACTCATGCTTCAAGGAGGGGTCTGAAACTTACTGGCAAACTGCTTAGCTTCTTCAGTTGGCACAGCGCGCAGATGTCTCAAATCGCTCTTATTTCCCACAAGCATGATGACAATGTTGGAATCCGCATGATCTCTGAGCTCTTTCAACCACCGGTTCACATTATCGTAGGTTTGATGCTTGCTAATGTCGTAAACAAGAAGGGCACCAACGGCACCACGATAGTAGGCAGAGGTAATGGCGCGGTAACGCTCCTGACCAGCAGTATCCCAGATCTGTGCCTTGATTGTCTTAGAATCGACCTGAATCGAACGGGTTGCGAACTCCACGCCAATGGTCGACTTAGAATCCAGGCTGAACTCATTGCGGGTGAAACGACTCAAAAGGTTTGACTTTCCAACACCAGAGTCTCCAATAAGCACCACTGTATAAGACGTACGGTAAGTTAGAGGTGCTATTTAGCGAGGGGAGGGTCTTGATAGACGTGGATCTTTCGGCGCTTCTGCGGTGGGGGGGGAGGTGGCAACTTTACCCTTGAAGAGAAACTACCCAATCACTCAATTAGTTATACTAGACAAGCATGCACAGAAAGGATGCACAGAAAAATGACTTACATCATACTCATCGTTAGCCATAGTGAATGGTTGTGAGAGCTTGTGAAGCTCGAAACGTGGCGAGGGTTGGTATTTGGGGGACCTTGACGTGGCCGAGTGGAATAGTGATTAAAGCAAAACCGACAACAGTGCGAACGTTGATCCTGGGAGGGGTGGTATCTCGTCAGTTGACTGTTGCGGGCTGCGAGCTGAGTAATAACCTGAGGCGAACCAAGGCCACTAGAGAAAGGGTAGTTAAATCAGAACTCACGGTGGTGGTATGTTTTTTGTGGCAAGGGGAAGACAGCAAGGCAGAAAGATAGGAGGTTATCCTGATGTCTTTCACTCCCCTGCCACTCCCGTGCTTCGTCGCGCTGCCGAGCGGAACCCCCCAGTTTGGGGATAGCGTCTGGGTCACGTGTGCATCTCGTTTGGCCATAGGCTCTAGACATCAAAGAAAAACTTATGAGGGCGCCAACCTCAAGAGAGCTTGCATGGTGGTCTCTGAGGGGCAGTCATGGCTGGCTTTTGATGTAAATTAAATCCATGCTTGATTTCACATGTTTAAATCGTCGGCCTTTGCCGAGAGCGGGGTTTCATTTATTACTGGGCGGCAGCCATCGCTATCTAGAAACTACTAACCACCTACTAATCTATGGTGGTAGCCATTATACTTTGACCTAAATCGGTGACCTGATTTCCTTGAATTCGATTCATACACAACCACCCTGTTCCCCTACCCTCCACCTCAGGCTCCGCTGCTCTGACAGCGGTGCTCTTTTGTGGCGATGACGGAGGTCAGTGATGATGATGATAATATCTCTCTCACCTCGACTGTTCTTAGCCCACCGAAGGAGAACTACTTGGTCGATACTATCCATGCCGAACGTGAGACTGCCCAGGGAGTCGAATATCTTGTAGGATGGGCAGATTACCCTATCGAACGGAGCAGTTGGGAGACGGCTGCCCAGTTTGATGACGAGCAGACTCTGCTTGACTGGGAGAAAAAAAAGAGAGAGATTGCAGCAGGGAGGCTGTCGGAGTTTGATCTAACTGATTTTTACAAGCGCCTGCACGAAGCTGAGCAGGCTTACCAAAAGCGAAAGCACAAGCGACAGCTGAAGAGAGAAAAGCTTGCGAGAAGCCGGCCAGGTTCATCAAACATTGGTTTGTTCAGGTCCACATCAAATGGCTCTGAGCTTACAGATTCTGGTGTGACGATAAATTCTGGCGCTGAAACTGCAAATTTATACTTCAGCAGAGCGACAAACCCACCTCAAGCCGGGCCGGCTCGTTCTCAATTTAACAGTGGTGGGCCAAGAAGGCCACCTCCAGTTGGATTTGGGACTGCTAATGGTGATATAATTCGCCCTCGCCCTCACCCTCGGAGATCTTATGATGCTGATCCCTCTACTCCATACAAAATGTTCAAGTATTTGTCAACAAAAAACAGATACGAGAAGACAAAGGGTTATGAACCTGCTCCAGACGTCAACCAACTTGAGCTTATGAGACCATCGGAGTGGTCCTCTACTCCCGCTGCCCGTCCAGCCAATCCTGGCCCTCAACATACCACCGGTCTCAATGGACAGGAGCCTGGTGTAAGCCCAAGGGGGGCGACTGCCAATGTTCCTAATATAGATACGTTTGTTTCTCAGCCTCAGCCATCTCGCTCTATTGATTCAAACACGTCAAGCCATACCTCCCCTATTACCGACAGGTTTTGCTGTTCATCTGAGCTCTCACAGGATGTTTCCCTCCCACGACGAAGGCCTGGTCCCGGTGCTAAGTGGATCAAAGGCAGAAATTATTTTGTCAACCCTGGAGAACTTTTATGTACCTTGTATTATGGACCCTACAAAAAGGAGATTGGTGAAGTGAGACTCTGCGGGTTGGACACTATCAGAAGAAGCAGATTTCTTAAGACTAAGAAAGGGCACGTCCTTGAAATCTGGTTTCAACATCTCTGTAATCTCGCAGACTACAATATTCTGTGCAGAAACGTGAGTAACACATACAAAAACCGGCTTTCTTCTTGACTTAAAAGAAGTCACTAATAGACATTGCTTTACCAGACCTCAAATGAAAGATTTTGGAACGGCTGGATCGAGGGGTTTGACGAATCTGAACCAGCTATCTATAACTTTGGGAAGGAACTGAGCCAAGGGAATCTTGTGGCCATATGTATTCCTGAAGTAAGGGGCCATGACGTACTACTTGCATACCCCCCAAATTCTGAGGATTTTGGTTTCTTGGATGGCAGCTTCAGAGGCCCTCGTGATGTCTTCCTTCATACTGCCGTGAGAAGTCCTTTAGGTTCCATTAAGCAACTCACCTTGGGTAGTAATCAACAAGGGCAGTTTGGTCACCTGGCAGAGGACACTACTGAGGCAGTGAATTCTTCACGGATTAACACTGCTTTCACAAATAAGCAGGCTTCCGAGACACAAAGAGAGCTTGTTTTCTCAAAACAACAAAGTGGACCTTCGATAGTCGAAGGTTCCAACTTGCGCATAGACTTAGAACCGAAGTCTCACGCAGATACAGCTACGCTGATGAATCGCCGCACTTCTAGCGATTCGTCTCCAGTTCTGCAGAGGAGGCCATCTGGAATCGATCACATGGATATTGACCAGACTTCTGATGGCCTCACAGCGGTTGCTAATATTAGTGGCACAAGACAGCCGTCACTAGGCAGTAACACTCCTTTTGACGTAGACTATGAATTTGAAAAGAGATTCGGGGTGACTTTCCAGACGTTGGCGATAGTGGCAGATAAACGTTTGTCAGGGTCCTTCTGTGTCCTGTTCCCACAGGGCTCAGGGAGCATTGAAGAAGAATGCCAATTGGTTGTTGAATTTCTCAAAACCCACAGTAGTGACAAATCCAAAGTTATCGTCTACTCTAACCGCACTCCTGACGACTGGGAAAAGTTCACACAAGCGAAGAATGGTGTCATCTTGGTATGTGATATTACGAGCACCATTATCCAAAAACCGATATGCTTTGCTGACATTGGTTAGATTCATGAAAGCTTTCTAGAGTTTTACAAGTTGCCGGACCTTAATAACCTATGCCGCCAGTCAACATTTAACTTCTGGCGCTTCTCTTTGGACAGAGAATTAGGTGATGACCGACCGTATTTCCGGCGCATGCTCCAAACGGGTGGAGTTCTTTTGATTACTGAAGGCTACATGCAGAGTGATCCGAGAGGTACTCTTGTTGTTTTATCCTGGTTCCAAGAGTTTGCGAAGGGCAAGTATCCTGGGACATGGAAATTAATGCTCCGCCCGGATGCGTTGAATTGGCTACAAAGGCAGATAGAGATCACCATGAGCACAAGATTTCTGTAGGTAACTGTGGATCACCGAACTTGATTATACGATCTAATGACAACACCAGATGGCTTGCAATGTATCATCTCATTATGAAGATTACCGCCATCGGAGATGCAAAGTCCCGGGACATTCTCACAGGTGCAGAAGCCAGCTATACGCAAAACACGATCATATCCCCCCCGGAACTCCCAGGGTATGGTTTTCGTACCGATGATGAGATCCCAGCGGTTCCTAAAAATATGACTTTGACCCAAGAAGAACGAAATGCTGATCATCTCGTTGAGTTTTACGCTGGCTGGGCGCTGATCAACAGTCATCAGTTCCGGAAGTTCTTCGTGCTCTCAGCGTCCACGCTTCCGCGATGGGACGAATGGCGACATCTACAAATTCGCGTGGGCTCCTCAGAAATCATGAAATCCCTGGAAATCAACTATAAGAGGCACTGGGAAAAACTGAAACATTCTGCGATGATATCGGACTCCCACGTCGAGATGAGTTCTCAGACCCCTTATACACCCCAAACCCCAAGAGCCGGCTCTTCAAGCAAGTCAGCTACTTCTAGAGCGACGCCGTCCTATGCTACTCCTCTCATACACCAATATCCCCAGCCATATCAATGATTGAAAATGAACGACCTGTTGGTAGCTGCGAAGTGTATACTCAACCTGGGGTTTCCATCGTGTTCTGTACATTCGCACTTGTTACATACCTACATTAGGATACTACTGTAATATACGACGATCTCACGATTTATAAGTTTATGACTAATATGCACCGGGAGAACAAGACAATGATTGATATGAATAATATGACTCCAATGGTTGAGAATAAGAAACCCTCATGAAAGTTGATATCCGAAACACCATACATAATACAGATTCCACGGAGGCTGGTATAGCTAAAATAAAAGTAATAGGGAAAAAAAGGATATCGCTGAAGGCCAGGCAATGCACGTTACATACATATAGGAAATGCGCAATGTTTACTGAAACCGACTAAGAAATGTCAACTAGAAACCCGCTACTCTAGTCCGATATTCACGAAAGTTCGAGATAGAAGGGTGCTCCTCTAAAGCGGCCTGCGCTCTAGCTTTCTGGGCCTTTTGCTTCTTCTCTCGTCGCTGCTTTTCCTCCCATTGGCTCTCCTCTGCTGCGATCATGGCGTGGAAACGCCCGCCTTGTCCACGAGAAAGGTAAATAGGCTTCTCTTTACGGACAGCCACAGACTCGGTTATGAGAACAAACTTCACACTGGATCCTGGGGTTTCGTACATGGCGTCGCTAAGGATAGTCTCCATTTCTGTTCGGAGGGCTCGTGCTCCGGTGCCCATCGTGAACGCGTTGGCAGCTATTTTATGCAAGGCTGGAGTCGTGAAGCGCAGTTCAATTCCTGACAGGGAGAACAAAGTGGTGTACTGCGCTAGAAGTGAGTTGCGGGGCTCAGTGAGGATCCGAACAAGTAAAGGTTGCGTTAATGTAGAGAGCGCAGCGGTGACTGGCACACGACCAACTAACTCAGGAATGAATCCATAATTTTGTAGATCGGTAGGATTGATGAGGTCGAGTGCATTGAAGTAAGTTGGCTCACCATCAGGCGATTCAGGGCTAGCGGAGGTGAAAAAGGGGAGGTGTTTCTTGTATAAGGCCTCTTCTTCTGACCCTGGCACTATAGGCACAGGCTGATTGTTTGCAGTTGCTGACTGTCCAGGCCGCCCATCTGAGTTGGATGGTGTGCGAACAGGCTGGCCAAAGCCTATGGAGCCGCGCGATATCCGATCCATCACCACCTTGTGTAGCCCAACAAAAGCACCAGAGAAGATAAACAGGATGTTATCCGTGCGGACGTTGTAGACCTCGCCTTTCTGGGGCATACCTCCTCCGTTGGAGGGTGGATATGGCGAGTTCCCTAGTGGACTGTTTGATGGATACGTATTGGGGGTTCCACCCGCGCGAGGAGCACTCTTCTCCTGTTTCGCTTGTACTTGTACCGTCGTACCTTCGATAATCTTCAGAAGGGCCTGTTGGACTCCCTCACCACCAACATCTTTGCCATGACTGATTTTCGCTGCCGCAATTTTATCAACCTCGTCTAGAACAATTATGCCGCGTTCTGCTTGCTCGACATCGTAGTTGGCTGCAGCCAGGAGCCTGTGAACGCAGACCTCGGCATCTTCTCCAATGTACCCAGCTTGAGTAAATGGTGTGCAATCGGAAATGCTAAACGGTACTGATAGTACTTTAGCTAATGTTTTGGCCATGAGTGTCTTCCCGACGCCGGACGGTCCTAGCAGCAATATGTTGGACTTCTCTAATTGTGTTGCCGATGAGTCTGTGAGATCAGTTGGATTCAGTGGTGGACTCGGATCAGGTGGTGGGCAGGTAGTCCGTTGTTGCCCTGGAAATTCATCTGCTACATATGTTAATACACCATTAAGATGGCCACACAGCTCTACTTCATGACGGGCCTGTGAAAAACCTACCCTCTACAGGATGGCGGTCAACAGATTCGCGCCGCGCGCGCTTCGCCAGTAGCTCGATTGCTTCCTCATCACGCCGCTGTAATTCTTGCACTCGCTGATAGTGATTGTACACAGCAACACTGAGTATCTTCTTGGCACGATCCTGACCAACTACGAACTGATCTAGGTATTGTTTCAACATTTTGGGCGTAATTCGGGGGGCCCCGAAAGCCGGGGTAGAGCCCAAGGGCCCAGCAGTCGGCAGTCCAGGTTCATAGCTACCGCTCCAGGGCTGATTTGTGAAATCCGATCGATTGAATTGGGAAAGGGTTGGGAAAGACGCAGAAGAGCTGACGAAGCCACGTTGTGAGCGACGAACAATGGGACAGGGTGCGCGCCGATAGCGGAGTATGAACTGGCGGTGCGCCCTGAGAGGTGCACTGGGCCGTAGAGGCAGCCACAACATGACCGAAGAGCAAAATGGCTTGAAATCCAATAAGCGCCAATGGTGTGCGTAAAAAGGAGCCCAAGGAATAAGGCCTAGGGAGGGATGGTGTGGAGGGTTAGTAGTTACTCTGTAGGAGCTGGAGGTCGAGATGATGACGCTGCTGATAGTAGATAAGATGGAATCTGATAGCTTTCCCCGCAGCACGTGATCGATGCTTATCCTCCGACGATATCCGCCTTCGAAGTTGGAGACTATATCTATAAACATAAACGTGTGATAGTAACTTGTCTAAGCATCTCATTCATTATTTGGAAGCTATAAAACAGAGGACTTGCTAGTGCCGTGAGCTGCTAAACTTCGGAAGCGGCTAGAAACTGCAGAGTCTGAGGTCATGTGGAAGTAAGGATATCAACATTCTGTGGCGTAGGGTTATCCATTATTTGCTCCCATCGTACTTCCTCACACGAGTCCAAGCCCAGCCCAGTAAATTGCGCATGGTCTCTTTTTGGAAGCTACAACGCCACACACAGAGGAGGAGAAGTGGCGTTAAGGTGACGCACTCCTGGGCTGTATCCAACATACCACCCTAGCAGCGGATCGCAATTGCTTGACATGTACATGCACTACGAGCAATACCGACGCTACGTCTGGGTGAGACGGTGAAGGATTGTTGTCGAGACATAGAAGCTTGGTTCTCAAAGACAGGTTGGGTGAACTGCTTGGTAGGGGGACTTTCACTTCGTCGCTTTGAAGATGGGCTGCTGCTCCATAGTTTGCGAGATAAAGCTGCGCAATGCGGCCCAACGGTTCGAGACAGAGCCTGCCTGGCTGTCAGATTCTGTGTTTGGCGTAGTAGTCGCCTCGATTGTCGACATTTGAGCCATGTTCTTTGCAAAGCGATCCCTTTCTGTTTGTTCCAATCGTTGCCTACGCTTCATAGCGCCAGGCTTATGCTTCAGTGTCTTTTGCTTAATGACATTCACCTGGCTGTTAGGATCGGTCATTGTAACCTCGGTTTCTGGCAGGGCATCGGCAAGCGATTCCAGATTTGCGACAAGTTTCTTGGATGCCCGTCGGCGTTTCGTAGTCTTTTGAGAGTTCTTCTCTATTTTAGACATCAGGGTGGCATGTTTAATCTGACGCTTGTCTTTCTTAGTTGTCCGAAAATCATCCTTGAAAAGGCCAGACTTTGTCGAGGGAAGAGCGCCTTTCCCTGAGGCCGGCATTTTCACAGTGGGCTGCTTCTTAGCTGATCTAACAGGGGCCTTAACATATGTCAGAGAGCGCCAAGTTTCATGTGAGAGGAAGGTTGGCTTACCATTATGATTTTCTATCGCTGGCGCCGAAAAAATAGTTGATCAGATCGTCAGGCTCTCCGACTCTCCGAGACTTCACGATAATAATTCTGCCTTTGGTTCCGATGGGTGCGTGCTCCTAATCCTGTTACGGATTAGCTTGACCACTGCTAGGCTAATCCATGTCCCTGGAAGCCCCCTGGCCTCACCGCCAACGTGACTCCTTGACAACTAACAGAAGGTTTGCCTACTTAGGTAAGGTTTTTTGGTAACTTATCTCTATTCGTCCTAGTACGTTACGCCGGACGTATTGAGTCCAAGATCCAAAGTTAGGAGGGACTTTCAGTAGAATATGGACTTGGGCCGTTAGCCGGGAGTCAAAGCACGAGACTAGTTTGTTAGTGACACATCCGATCACTCTCCGAACCCGATCGCCCTGGCCTTTTTTTTTTTTTTTTTTTTGCTCTCCCTAAAATCCCTCGTTCCCTCTCCCGAATTTCTCGGGACGAAAAAGATCCACATTCACGGGTATTCAACCCGCCTTATCGTCTTTCATTTACATCAGAGAACCACATCAACAACCCCGGTGACGAATATCGTGTCTTATTCGCAGTACTCCGTGGATGCTTTCCCCAGTACATCTTTTTACTCGCCGAACTTTCTTTCGCTCCATTGCCACTGCAGCTGATCAACCTCGGTCCCCCGTTTTTCTCCAGCAACAGACACTCTCCACTCCATTTTCGTCGTCTCCAGTCTACTCAAAGGCTTTAAAGTTCTCCAGACCGGCCTCAGCTCGGTTCATCTCTTGTTCATCTTCTCGTCTATATACGACATCTGTGGTCGACTTTGCAAAAATGAGTTCTCTTACCCCCTACCAGCGCAAACACAAGGTCACAGTGATTGGCTCAGGAAACTGGTAAGTGCGCTGAGAGATAACGGTAATTGGGGATTAGAAAGCGCTGACATTTAAAAGGGGCACCGCTATTGCCAAGATTGTCGCCGAAAGTACCGCCAGCAATCCTGCCATCTTCGAAAAAGATGTTCAGATGTGGGTTTTCGAAGAGAATGTGGAAGTTCCAAAGACCTCCCCTCACTATAACCCATCTTCGCCTTTGTGCCAGGGTCCCCAAAAGTTAACAGAGGTCATCAATAAGACACATGAGAACGTCAAATATTTACCAGGAATCAATCTCCCTACAAATCTGCACGCCAATCCCTCGTTGGAGGACTCCGTTAAGGACAGCACTATCCTTGTTTTCAATTTGCCTCATCAGTTCATTATTAAGACTTGTGAGCAGATTAAGGGCAAGATTCTACCATATGCGCGCGGTATCTCTTGCATCAAGGGTGTCGATGTGCGGGAAGATGGAATCAGTCTGTTCTCCGAAACCATCGGCAAGATTCTTGGGATTTACTGTGGTGCACTCTCCGGCGCAAACATCGCCAGCGAGGTTGCGCAGGAGAAGTGGTCTGAGTCAAGCATTGCTTACGATCCTCCCCATCTAGATTCGAAAGCTCCCTCCCCCAATCGCTCGCCTTCCTCGTCAACGGTGGATGTCGTTCACTTCACACACAAGGACGTTTCGGGTCAACTATCTAAGGTTAAACTACAGGCGTTGCCCTCCGAGTACCCTCCCATTGATCATGCCGTCCTGAAGACACTTTTCCATCGTCCTTACTTCCATATCAGTGTGGTGAGCGATGTTGCAGGCGTTTCCCTTGGCGGTGCGCTTAAGAACGTCGTTGCTATTGCCGCAGGCTGGGTGGAAGGCATGGGATGGGGTGACAACGCGAAAGCCGCTGTCATGCGAGTCGGCCTGTTGGAGATGGTCAAATTCGGTGAAATGTTCTTCGGTGCGACTATCAACACTCGGACATTCACCGAGGAGAGTGCCGGCGTTGCCGACTTGATCACTAGCTGCAGTGGAGGTCGCAACTTCCGTTGCGCTAAGCTGAGCATTGAAAGAAAGCAGCCGATCGGAAAGGTCGAAGAGACGGAGCTTAATGGCCAGAAACTCCAGGGCACTTTGACTGCAATCGAAGTGAATAAGTTCTTGAAGAACCAAGGCGTTGAAGAAGAATACCCCTTGTTAACGGCGGTCTATCGTAAGTGACAACCTACCACTCCGCGTGCCAAGACGATGTTACTGACTTCTCCCAGGAATCCTAGAAGGCACTATGTCTGTTGAGGATATTCCTTCTTATATTGAGCGGTAAATAGGACCTGATGCTTTGTCTCCCATGCTTTTTCTATCTCGGTTATTAATTCAGGGGTATCTGTTTTTTTTTTCCATTACAGCAAACCGCAATCTGTTTCGCACTATGAGTCGCAAGGAGTGAATGGTGGTGGCGCGAGTCAGGCAGTCTTGGCCAAATTGTGAGGCGGCAGCATGAAGTCATGTTGGCTCCGCACTTTTATTTTATAATTATTTATGTGTCCTGAAACGAGTCGGTAGGTCTTTTCTCATGTTGTTTTGGGTATGGATGTTATAAATGCACATAGATTAGTGACTATAGAGAGCAATTCCCAGATTTCCGTTGTGTCTTGTTGATCAAAAGACTCATTCTCTCTCCTCTCTCTCTCTCTCTCTCTCTCTCTCTCTGTGTGTGTGTGTGTGTGTGTGTGTGTGTGTGTGTTTTCAGACTATTCCTGATACTAACTAAAATTGGGTTCCTTGGACACGTTGGGTACGGCGGTCCAAGCTTTCTTTCTGCGGTCGAGGCCTTTGCACCGTTCCATGATGTCAGACCTTCTGCGGGGTTCGAGAGCGCGCCCCAGGAACATAAATGAGTAACTGAAAAGCTGGCTTTGTTTATTTTATCCGTCTTCGGTTTTGGTTTTCTCACTCTCCCTCCCTTAACATTCCATTCTTCCGCACATCGGCCGGATCAGTAACTTTATCGATCATCAATAGCACTAGCAGCCCGACTAATACCTTATATCTATTGCCGTTTTCAAACGAGCTTAAGCATCCAGGGTCGCGCCCCAATATCCCCGGTACGAGCAAACTGGCAGTAACAATGACTACTCTACGCCAGGTTTATCTGCTGCCACTGAAAGACGATGGCTCCCCAGATGTACCCGGGGGTTATATCTACCTTCCTCCACCAACCAATCCTCCATATTCGCTTCGCTTCGTGATCGAGGGCAGCAGCTCGATATGCAGGGAAGGAATGTTGTGGGTGAATATGCCGGAGGTCGGGAAGCCGTTTAATCGCTCGGCATTCCGGGGCTTCAGGTAAAGCGATCCCTCCCCTTCTAGTTTATTAACTTTTCGGTTTGTTGAAACAGCAAATAGGTTGAACCCAGACTTCAATAAGAACATCCAGGTCGATATTCCAATCACCTCTCCAGGATCTTTCGCGTTTTACACTGCCTACTCTCCGCTTCCAGACTTTTCTGTTGCACCGGTCGAGACGTCCGAACCGGTCAAAACCCCGACGCATTACATTGATGTTGCACCGAGATTAACCCTTGGTGGCCGCGACCTTCCTCTCAATGCTCTTTCAGTATTCTCTGTGATCTCTAAGTTCATGGGTAGATACCCAACGGATTGGGAGAAGCATTTGAATGGTATCAGCCAGCGTAACTACAATATGGTTCATTTTACACCATTGATGAAACGCGGAGCCTCAAACTCTCCCTACAGTATTTTCGACCAACTACAATTTGATGAGACTCTATTCCCTAATGGGGAGAATGATGTAGCTGAGATGGTTAAGAAAATGGAAGTAGATCACGAGCTCTTGTCGTTAACAGATGTTGTATGGAACCATACTGCTAATAACAGCAAATGGCTTGAGGAACATCCTGAGGCTGGCTATAGCGTCGAGACAGCTCCATGGCTTGAGGCTGCATTGGAGTTGGACACTGCTTTGTTACAGTTTGGAGAAGACCTTCAAACGCTGGGCCTCCCAACAGAATTCAAGGCCACTGATGATCTAATTGCTGTGATGAACGTAATGCGTGAACAGGTTATAGGCAACCTGAAGATATGGGAGTACTATGTTGTTAATGTTAAAACGGACACTCGAAGGATTGTTGACAAATGGAGCAAGTCTCCGATGGTCGATTTGGAAAGCGATCAATGGTCGCGGTTTGCTCTCAAGGACTTCAAGAACCTAACTCTTAAGGAACAGGCAAGCTTCATCCGTGAGCACGCAATCCCAACATCTAAAAGGATACTTGGAAGGTTTTCTCGGACAGTGGATGACCACCTCGGCGTGGCCATTATAACTGCTCTGTTTGATCGTGCGGGCTCCAGCCAGGATGAAGTAGAGAGCCGATTCACTCAATTGCTCGATGAGGTGAACCTGCCTTTCTATGCAGAATACGATGCAGATGTATCCGAAATAATGGAGCAAGTCTTCAATCGCATCAAATACCTGAGACTCGATGAACATGGACCCAAGCTTGGTCCTGTCACTACCGAGAGCCCACTTATTGAGACATATTTTACAAGACTGCCCGTCAATGAAGTGACTAAGCGGCACAAATCGACGGCACTTGCCCTTGTGAATAACGGGTGGATATGGAATGCCGACGCGTTACGGGATAATGCTGGACCCGACTCGAGGGCCTATTTGCGGCGGGAGGTCATTGTGTGGGGTGATTGTGTGAAGCTAAGATATGGAAACTGTCCAGAGGACAGTCCATTTCTTTGGAAGTTCATGACTAAATACACCCGCTTAATGGCGAAGTACTTTTCGGGGTTTCGGATTGACAATTGCCATTCAACGCCGTTGGGGGTCGCAGAGTACCTACTAGATGAGGCACGAAAGGTTCGACCCAATTTGACGGTTTTCGCTGAGCTTTTCACGGGCTCCGAAAAAGCCGACTATGTTTTTGTGAAGAGACTAGGCATCAACGCACTCATTCGGGAGGCCATGCAAGCCTGGAGCACTGGTGAACTAAGTCGTCTTGTACACCGCCATGGGGGACGCCCTATTGGCAGTTTTGATGTTGACTTGCCAACTGCTGGGAGCAGTCACGCCATAGCTTCTGCAGGTACTGATAATCTGGAAGAAGCTATCTCTCACATACGTCCGTGTCCAGTTCAGGCACTCTTCATGGATTGTACCCACGATAACGAGACACCTGCCCAAAAGAGAACAGCAATAGATACATTGCCTAATGCGGCATTGGTTTCTATGTGTGCCTCAGCTACTGGAAGTGTTATGGGTTATGATGAAATATATCCAAAATTAGTCGATCTCGTTCACGAGACACGGTTATATTCATCGGCATTCTCAGGGCCCTCTAAGGGGAAGCTAACTTCTGAGGGCGGTATCGGGAGCATCAAGAAGATCCTAAATGAGCTTCACACTATGATGGGCGTTGATGGATACGATGAAACACATATTCACCATGATGGAGAATATATAACTGTTCATAGAGTTCACCCGAAGACACGAAAGGGTATATTCTTGATAGCACATACTTCTTTCCCAGGCCAGGATGGTCAACTCACCTTAGCACCGACTCATCTTACAGGGACGCGAGTCAAACAACTCGGGGAATGGAGGTTGGAAGTTGACGTGGGGGAAGACGCTAGAGCAGAAGTCATGGCGGATAAGGACTACTTACGAGGGTTGCCTAGCGCTGTTCGAGATACTACCGCTGTTAAAGTTGAGGAACACGGGCATGATACCATCATTTCTGTTCTGGATTCCTTCGTACCGGGGTCAATTGCTCTTTTTGAAACGTCCATACCTACAGCCGAGCATTCCACAGGGCTAGACCGGTACATTACTGAAGGTGCAGATCAAGCTTTCTCGAAACTCAGCCTGGTCGACCTTAATTTTGTTCTCTATCGCTGTGAGGCCGAAGAAAGGGATTCTAGTGACGGTCAGGATGGAGTATATACCATACCCAATTATGGGCCATTGGTATATGCAGGCCTTCAGGGATGGTGGAGCGTTCTGGAGCCCATCATTCGATACAATGAACTAGGACATCCACTCTGTGACCATCTCCGGAATGGCCAATGGGCTCTTGATTATATCATAGGACGTTTGGAGAAGGCGGCGCAAAAAAATGGATATGATGCTCTAACCGATCCGGCGACCTGGTTACGCAAAAAGTTCAGTGCCGTTCGTGAGCTACCCAACTTTCTCCTACCGCGGTATTTTGCCATTATTATACAGGTCGCATACAACGCTGCTTGGAAGCAGGGCATCCGGCTTCTAGGAGAGAGCATACAGAAGGGACAAGAATTTGTTCATCAATTGGGCATGGTCAGCGTCCAACAAACTGGATACGTAAAATCCGCATCCCTGTGGCCTACGAGAAGAGTATCAAGCCTCGCGGCTGGCTTACCTCATTTTGCGGTAGATTGGGCTAGATGTTGGGGTAGGGATGTATTCATATCTCTTCGTGGCTTGCTTCTCTGTACTGGCCGGTTTGACGATGCCAAGGAGCATATTCTCGCCTTTGCTAGTGTCCTCAAACACGGGATGATCCCTAACTTGTTGAGTAGTGGAAAGCTCCCTCGTTATAATTCCCGAGATTCTGTATGGTTCTTCCTTCAGGCTATTCAAGATTACACCACAATGGTTCCGAATGGCATAGATCTCCTCGGTGAGAAAGTTCCCAGGAGGTTCTTGCCGTATGACGATGCTTGGTTCCCCTTCGATGACCCTCGGGCATATTCTCAGCATTCGACAATAACTGAGGTCATCCAGGAGGTTTTTCAACGACATGCTCAAGGACTGTCATTCCGAGAGTATAACGCTGGCCCTGGCCTCGATATGCAAATGATGCCCGAGGGCTTCCAAATCGACGTCAATGTTGACTGGGAGACAGGCCTCATATTTGGAGGTAGCCAATTTAATTGTGGGACCTGGCAAGACAAGATGGGGGAGAGTGAGAAAGCCGGAAGCAAGGGAGTTCCTGGCACACCTCGAGATGGCGCAGCAATTGAAATTACTGGGCTTCTCTACAGTACTTTGAAATGGGTTGGAAGGCTATATGAGCAGGGATTTTACCCGCATGAAGGTGTAGATATTGGGGATGGCAAATCAGTTCTGTTCAAAGATTGGGCCTCCAAGATCAAGAGCAGTTTCGAGCGTTGTTATTACGTTCCCGTGAATCCCGATGAGGACAGTCAATATGACGTTGATACAAAGATTGTCAACCGCCGGGGTATTTACAAGGATTTATATAAATCCGGCAAGCCCTATGAAGACTACCAACTTCGATCCAACTTTCCTATTGCCATGACTGTATCACCAGATCTCTTTGACCCTTCCAAAGCGCTGATAGCGCTTGCCCTTGCGGACTCAGTCCTTCGTGGTCCAGTTGGTATGGCTACTCTCGACCCATCCGATCTCAACTATCGTCCCAACTATAACAATTCAGAAGACTCTACGGATTTCGCCACTTCCAAGGGCAGGAACTATCACCAGGGGCCCGAATGGGTGTGGCAGCGAGGATATTTCCTCCGTGCCTTCTTGCACTTCGATCTGGCCCGCAGGAAAACTCCGGAGGGACGGACAGAAACCTATCAGCAGGTGACTCGTCGCTTAGAAGGGTGCAAGCGAGCACTCAGAGAAAGTCCTTGGAAAGGCCTCACGGAATTGACGAATAAGGCCGGTGCATACTGCTCTGACTCGGTATATCATCCCCATCCCTTTTCGGATACAATAGTATGACTTAGATTGCTAACGATGTATTCTTTAATAACAGTCTCCCACGCAAGCATGGTCGGCAGGGTGCCTGCTAGATCTTTACTACGATGCATCAAGATATGACTCGAAGACAGCGTAGACGAAGCTTTCATATTGTACAATGCAACTATAGATGGTTGTTTATCCACATCCTAGTTAATGGTTCTCGTTAGAGATACGGAGGAGTTGTAGAATTAATATATATATATCTCATGTCGTCTTTGTCCAATCTATCGTACAAGCTCCCTCTCCCATCCCTTAGTATCTTCCTACGGCTCCTTCTACTCCTCATTATAATTTGCTTGCTTCACCCTCATTCAAAAAGATCTCATATCCTTAGACTACCTGCGGTGCGTTGATTCCGGCATCCGTTGATGACCTCACACGAGTTGATACGTGGTTGGGGTGGAATCTTCTGTTTCATCATCCCATGAATGCCAAGCGAGAAATGCAGTCGTGCAGAACACCAATATTGACAGTTGGATCATATACTATCATCGCCTCGGCTTGGTTCTCCGCTCGGAATGTTCGTACTTCTGGTATTCATAAATTTATCTCCACTTGGCCCCAACACCCAGTCGGCGGCACCACCGGATTACCTTTGCGAGCTACCATGGGTGACGGCAATCGTCATGAACCCAATCGCTAATCACAACATGAAGTTTCTGCTGCTTCGCCCCTCGCTATGGGTGGCTGTTGCAGATTTCCCATTACATCCACCAACCATGTGGAGCTTCCCCAAAAATCGGGCCCACTCTTTGTCGCCGCTCTTGGTTGCGGAAGTTGAATGCAGGAGGATGCACTTTATATCGACGTCAAGGCGGCTATTACGAGAGATAAAATGCCACCCGTGAAGTCCCAGAAGGCGATAAAAAGAAACCGTGTCCGTGTGGATTTTCTTACGGTCTCCTGAGTTGCTAATCAATACCTTCTCTTCTATACATTCCTCAACTTTTTGTTTCGTTCCCAGCTCTAAGACAATCTAGTATTTTTGCCTTGCTTTTCTTGTATTCATGCATTCCCTACCTCCTTTGTCTATATCTATGGAATAGAAAAGAAGAGCTGGTCATAACGACACTGGACATAGTTGGCCAACGGTGCAGGTGGGCAGTTTGACAACATATTGTTCTCGGCGAGCTAACTCGAACCAGCGCAGCTTACTTGCTAGGCATGATGAAAGTCAGCCTTCGTTGATTTGATACATTCTTTTTTATTTCAAAAGTCTTGGGGGAAAGGATCGTCTTAATTCTTCTTACTCACAGTCGCCATTTGTCTTTGCTTTCATTTAAACGTCAGTGGTGTTGAGATCCTCCTGTTCGTTCGAATTGCGCGTGTCTATATATTCCGACACAAGTGCTCAAAACTTCCTGCATCGCATCCCATTCAAACTATCGATATCAACGTCGCCAGAAATGGGCCCTGGCTTGACTTCTGAGAATGACTTCCACAGTGACGCGTGCGCCTCCAATAAGATCGTGTCGGGTTCCCTTATGGCTTCACATGTTCATTCGGTATTTTGCACAGGGTTGGGGTCTGAAAATAGGCTTAATTCCCGAAGTATCTCACAAGGGCCGATATTCCCACGAACGGTGACGAAGAGGCTTCTCGATTTTGTCCCTCGTGAAACCCGTCACTCTTTACGCCTAACTTGCCGATCTTGGTCTCGAGCAATTGACAAGGCAATGCCCGTTTCTCGCCCTGCCGCGAATATTGTGCCACCTGAAATTTTGCTGCAGATATTCTTCATGCTGAACCCTTATGATTTCGATAATTCTCGACGGACGTGTTCCCAATGGATGAAAGTGAGCTTGAATGAGCGGCTTCTGGAAAGTATGCTCAAACGAGCAGGTTGGTGGAGTTCGTGGCAGCGGGACTGCCAGATGCAATATCGTGATTCAGAACACCAGGGAGAGAGCACTGTGTGGAAGATGAGCCGGCGTTTCGCCACAGAATGTATCTTGTCTGGTCGAAAGATGAACGTGGAGAGGGTCGGCTTCTTAACAACTACAACTGTTGACTTTTCGAGACTCTCCCGAGAGCACGATCCCACCAAGGCGTCATCATGTTCATTTTCAACGAGTTTCAGCGTCAGCCAAAATAGTGCTACAGTCGTGTCCAAGTTTCATATCAGCGATTGTGGCAATTATTTACTCGTAACTACGGGCTGCAAAATCTACGTTTATCATCTGCTTAGCAGGAACTATGAGAGCCCCTCCCCTTCGTCTGGGAATAAAATCGCAGATATTGCTCCAATTTCATGCATTACTTGCCCTGATCATGTGGTGTGCGCTACTATTGACACTGGCACTCCCAGATTCGTCATTGCAGCGCTTCTCCGCAATCGTTCAGGGCTGATGTGCGACTTAGTGTCCTCCAATACCGCCGGACCAAATACTTTTGAATCCGTTGGTTTCACCTCTAACACCATGGGCGGTTCTCTACAGCCTATGGTAATTACATCTCTTAATTACTATCAGGATATATGTTCTCCTGAAGACCCACCCCGCAGTGTGTCAGTTTGTCCCGGACGCCAATGCGTGGCATTTGGCTCTGGGTCTGGTATTGAGCTACGCTGGGTTGACGAAAAGACGCAGCGAGGTTGTCAAAAACGTCTTGCTATGTCGCAACCATCGGAAATCCTGCACTTCCTACCACGCCGACCAGATACACCTACAGAGCTGCGGCTCATCTCATCCCTTGCTGGTCCGGGATTACCGGGTTGTAAATGTCACAATGCACAACCTGGCGGACAGCGGCCAGCTTGTCCTTTCCATATTTTGGCTGATATCCAATCTTTCGCTCAATGGAGTTCTGGAGAAACTAGCAATCTTGGGTTAGTGAGGGCGACACATTGCCACCACTACCGGGCCGTCCCTATCAAGGATGGCTCACACTTTCTGTTCATCGAACCACGCACTAGCATGCTCTGTATAGGTTCCAATGCTCCCTTCGGTGGCCCTACCATCCTGACGAGGGCTCTTATCTGCATCCCACCATTCGGGAAAAGTCTATTGGGGGCTACGAGAGAGGGATTGGCACCCACCGTCTTCGCAGCCGGTTCGGACTTGAACTGGGGCCTACGAGTGGTAGCCGCCTATCAAGACCGAATTGTCTTATACTCCGTTCCGCTGGATGTCTTCAATGTGATTCGAAGGGAACGCGAAAGGCAAGGAGATAACGTCATCGGTGATAGCGATCTCGCCCGAGACTGGTTCCTGGATACTAGTAATGAAAGGCCTCGAAGGCGTCGGGGCAGTCTGGCACAGAACCAAAACGGCGACTGGGATTTCCTCCTCAGTGTGAGCTACCGACCAACTGCTATGATGTGGCCATTCAAAATCTACGGAAAAGAAATTGGCCGCATGGACAACGTGGTCGAATTATCCTTGCAAGCTGCCCACGGCGGCGCCCGCATTTGGGCATTCAACGCTTCGGGTAAAGCGAACGTCTTTGACATCGACACTTTTTCGTCTACCATCCAGCAGGCCGTCGATATCCCTTACAAGTCGTTATGCATTGGCGCCGATGGTAGTATCGCTTCGGCTGAGACCCTCAGGCGGAGCGACAATACTAGCTTATTGTCATCATCATCATCATCATCATCATCATCATCTTCTTCTTCTTCTTCTTCTTCTTCTTCTTCTTCTTCTTCTTCACGCAAACGAAAGCATACCAGTAGCGAGACGACAGAAGATTGCTGTGAACAAAGGTCCCGACCTCACAGCACGATGCTTGACGGTAGTAGCTCATCACGTTCACAGAATACTCGCCCAACTACAGTTACCAATGCAACAACAGCCACCAAGCGACAGAAATCTTTCTCTGCGCGCATTGCCGACTTCAGTATTCCAGACTCGAGTGACAGATTGGTAGAGAGCGAATGTGCTTATGGGTAAAAACGGATCAAAACCAATCACAGATATATCGGCTTTATTTTTTTTATATTTATATTTTCATTTTTATTTTTATTTTTATTTTTTGAACAGGGTGTATATAATCGGCTCGATCCAGTTCAATAAGAACTGTTCTAATTTTTTTTTTTTTCTTTTTCTTCATGAACTGACTCTTATCGACAGCCATACGATGTGATCCCCAAAAGTTCAAAATTACAATCGATCGATAGACATAAACATGTTATTGTGTTATTATTTACCTTTATTTTCCTGGGCCTGTATAGCTATAGAAGATATTTCCAGAGACATTCTCCATCTTTGTGTGAAGTACACCTACAGAGCCATACATCTAAATAATTCTACAAGGAGGTTTCTATACCCGCTTGTAAAAGCACAATATGCCCATCCCAAGATCCACAATTCAATCTAATCCCAAACTTCAACACTAACACACCTTCTCCCTCTTAGCCCCGAGGTTCACAATGCCCTCTGGATTGAATACCTTCGGCTGTGATCGGCAAAAATGATATAGGTGAGGAGAGAGGAGGCCGGTCTCCAGATAAACGCGCTGATGGATTCCATCCATCATAGGACGAAGTTGTTGTGGTTACGGGGGTAAAGTACGAACTCCAAAGCCCTATCTATTATTAGCTAGTCAAATCTATCCAACCACCAGTAAGCACGGGCAATTAGCACCCCGGGATTCTTAGGCCATTTACAATTATTCTTGTCGGGACGACAGATTCGTCAGTTACTACAAGGGAAGAGCGCTAGTTCAATACTGCATGTACATAGTGAAACCGAATCGTACTTTTATTCACAGAACGCTATCATTGCCCAACCCATTTTTCAACACCGGAAGAATATGGCCCGAAACATAAGCTCTGCTCGGTCAATCAAGCAGGTAAAAAGATCAAGTCGAAAATTTCACTATTTTGGGTGGATCTAATTAGAAGCGCCGTTAACCGCCAACTTCTCTTTCCGAGTACGAACGGCTTGGGCGAGGTTCTCGAGCACAACCTCTGTATCCTCCCAGTGGATACAAGCATCGGTGATACTGACACCGTACTTGAGGCCGGCCTTGCCCTCAGGAGGGACCTTCTGGTTACCTGTGACACAAGAGTTAGCGATAGGACTCCAACACTCATCAAGGAGATGGAAAAAATACCCTCATTGATGTTACTCTCAATCATGACACCCATGATCGCAGTTTCACCTGCCGCGATCTGCTCTGCGAGCACAGCAGCCACCTTGGGTTGGTTCTTGTGGTTCTTCTGCGAGTTACCGTGGCTGCAGTCCACCATGAGGCGGGGCTCCATGCCCTGCGCCGAAAGCTTGGCCTTGGCCTCGGCGATGCTCTCAGCATCGTAGTTGGGGCCCTTCTTTCCACCACGGAGAATGACGAAGCAGTCAGGGTTACCCACGGTGCCAACGATGGAGACAACACCGGGCTTGGTGACGGAGAGGAAGTGATGGGGGTGCTTGACTGAGCCAATGGCATCTACTGCAACATCCAAAGAGCCATCGGTGCCGTTCTTGAATCCGACGGGGAAGGAAAGACCGGAAGCCAGCTCACGGTGGACCTGGGACTCGGTCGTCCGCGCGCCAACCGCACCGACAGAGAGACAGTCAGCCAGGAACTGCGGGGAGATGGTATCTAGCATCTCGCTAGCAATGGGCATGCCCTTGTTGGTCAGGTCGACGAAGAGTTGACGAGAAGTGCGCAGGCCCTTGTTGATCTTGAAGCTGTTGTCGATATCGGGGTCGTTGATGAGACCCTTCCAGCCAACGGTGGTACGAGGCTTCTCTAGGTAGGCGCGCATAACAATCAAGAGCTCATCCTTGTACTTTTCTTTCAATTTCAAGAGACGGTCACAGTATTCCAGGGCCATGTCGGGGTCGTGAATCGAGCAGGGTCCCACCACGACCAACAGGCGGCGTTTGTCGGTGTCGGCACCATGAACAATTGCGCTCGCCTCCTGACGGGCTTGCAGGACCGTCTGCCTGGAGGTCTCTGTCATGGCAATCTCATGTTGGAGAAGGTTGGGGGGTGTCAGAGGGTTGTATCCTCGAACTGCGGACGTTTAGCAAAGGGCCTGTCTGATAATGGGGCAATCGGAATATCGACTTACTTCTCGAGTCTTCCAGATGGTTGGTGTCCCCTACATTAGAGTTTTCGATGAAGAACTGTTCCATTGAATGAGTAGCCGTTCATAGTTGTGGCGGATGAATTGACTCACCGACATGGCGGGCGGCGGGGAAGATTTGCAGCAATCAGTTGATAAATGTGAAGGGGAGGGGTGTAGGAGGGGCACCGAGAACAGAACCGGTATTAATATCTCGGAGCAATTGACGACGACGCAATGAAACTCCAAACGGGGTATCTTTTAGAAGGGTATGACAACAAAAACAAGTAAGGTCAGAAGAGAAGAAATATTTTCTGGAAAGAGTCTGACGAAGGATACTTTTTTTTTTTTTGGCCTTGGCCCTTGGGTGAAACTCCTATGTCGGCGCCCGTGACGAGTCATACCTGCCTCATCGGTCACAGTCTCGCACGTGCATCCGGTCGATCGGATCCTTGACCATTGGCTTGACCGTCATTCGTTACTACCCCATCAACTCTATTTTAATCAAGATGCCTATCGACCATTGGCCAAATGCCCCCCTCCTTTTTACACCTCTATGTACTCCCAAGAGGGGAAGGAAATATGGTACCCCAGATACTGGGCTTCCACCGCCAGGCACGCGCAATCCAACCTACGTGGAAGTGAGAACCTCCCTATTGGGTAGGGTGGCAATAGGTTAGGGATAGAATAGGTAACTTATTAGGCTATCAATGACGTTCTCTTTCCAATGTGTTTAATGATAAAAGTAGCCAATGTAACAACTTCATAACAAGGCCTTCGGAGCACAGGTCCACATGAGAAGACGGCTAGCTTGACACGCTTTTGTGCATCTTCCTCTTCCTTGGTTCTGAGCCTAGGTGCAAGTTTGTCCTCTTCCGAGCACCCCGCTCGGCCGCTTCTACGCGATGGATTATCTCCTGGCAAACATTTGCATGGTGGTGTCTGATTGTGTCCATCTGCTGTTTACATAAGGCTATTCGTTCTTCTTGTGCCTCGAAAAACTGATCAAGTACACGGTGGCACTGTCGGCGATATGTGTCCAGGAGATCATGGACGGTTTGCTTCTCGGTCTCCAATTCGCGCGTAAGACGCTTCGCTTAATTAGCAAATGCGCTAGGTCTATCATCTTTCATGCACAACTTGACTCACCTCATGAGATTCGAGCAACATGCTCTGCGTATCCCTTTGGAGTGCTTGCAGGGTTGTTTCCCCAGTGATCCGTTTGAGGCTTTTACCACAAGTACTTGGTGTTACCGTTGTGTTCTGGGGTGAATCAAGAGAGACCAGCTCCCCTTGCGATGGAGATTGATATGAACCCTGGGCCCCATGATCGATTGGGCTGTGTTGCTTATAGGGTATTGAGGCTGCCCTGAAAATATCCTGGTGCATTCTCCTTGTCTGGTCATCGCCGCCCCTTTGTAAACTGGATCCTTGTGTACAGAGATTTTCTATGTGCACTCTACTCTCACCACACACAGCCGGAGCCAGTGAATTTACTGCGTCAGAAATCTCCACAAAGCTCGGTTCGCTGCCCCCATCATATCCAGAGCTGCCAGATTCATCAATGTCTCTAACAGGAAATTGCTTCCCATCCTGTATATATAGCCTGTCTTGGCTTTCGTAATGCATCATGTCATCGGCAAATACAAGTTTACTCTCCATGTGTGACAATTGTCGTGGGCTTCCATTTAAATCGACAATACTCATGCGCTTTCTTGGCGTCATCCTTTGATGCTTCACAGCGTGTTCTGACACTTGTTGACTATCGTGACGCAGAAATTTGGCGCTTCCTGAGTAATCGTATTCTGACGTGGCTGTTCTCACTGCACCGGAGCGTTCAGAGCCAGAGCCAGGCTCGTCACTTCCACGGCATGATCGACTCTGAACAAATTCGTTTGTGCTAATTGAACTGCTGTCGGCGGGCCGGATAATTGGGGTATCAACGTGACCCGGTTGATTATGATATTGGCTTCGTGTCAAGTGGGTAGAACGTGCAGAATTATCAGTTCCTGCTTCTGTTTCACACCGCCTGTCATTCAAAAGCTCAGTGCCAACTATTCCTATGCCAGCTGATTCCATCGCGATCTCTCTTACAATTCCCTGGCAGTTTTCTGGATTCGTTCCCTGTGTTTCTTCCGGGCGTTTCCTGTTCAAAAAAAGGCCCATTGACCTATCTGTATCTGATCTTCGTGAGGCCACATTATTATTATCCCTGGGTAGATTCAATTCATCTGGCTGCTTTGCTCTTCCAATTTCCTCAATTGATTGGGCCGATGATTCTGTTGTTTCAGAGCTGCTCTGACTCTTGGGACTAGGAGATGCATCGTGTCCATGACTGTGAGATCGTTTACATTGCGAGGTTGTTGTTGCCTCCAGTTGGAAGGCTACTGTGAGTTTTCCCCCAATGCCTTGACCTCTCCCTATATGTTTTACACATGGCCCCTGAGGCTCTGAAAGGGTCCATGAAGGTCTAGGAGCATTAGTATTTATGACATAATCATGTGCATCGGCCCCATCATTGTCTCAGCTATCAAGGGTGAGACTAGGCGGTAGGTAACACATACTGTCTGTGTTCTTCAATTTCCAGGCAAGAAGTGTCACCCTTCGCTGAGACCTCAATGAGATCGCCATCATCATTTGCGTGTATTCCAGGTGCGATATGTTCACTGCCGGATGAACTACCATGATCTTTGTTTTTGAAGCAAATATCCTCCAAGCTCGTTGGCTCGTTCTTATATCCAGGCACTTCAGTTGGTTTATTAACGCTGACATCGTAAACACCTCCCTTAACAGCACCGCCAGTACTTTTTGCTAGCGTCCTACGGCGTTTCCTGGCGGAGCTTGCCTCTTGAGCCCCTTGTTGCGTAATGACAGGTCTTTTATCACATGCGAACCTTTCTTTAGGAGCTGGAGCAGACACCGGTGTAAATTCGCTTTCCTTGCTATTTTCTGACTCGCCACTCGGCCGCAAGTCTTCATCCCAGTCGACAGCTGTCTTATGATTGGCAGCATATACCTTTCTGTAAGCCCTCCGAGAATGAAATATCAATGATTCCTGCGTATTAGGCAACTGAAAATCATTTCTACTACTATATGGCAAAGTACTTGGCTCACGCCTGCTCATCATCTGCCGAGTTTGGTCCTCGGTCGCAGCCGACTCGTTCGCAAAAATCTTTCGTGGCTCACTTGACATCTGGGCCCGCGAGATCATATGAGTAACACTATCCTGGTCATAGACTTTTTCCGATGCCATTGAATTGCTGTATGCAATATTAGATTTAGACGCTTTATTTTGGTAGGGACTCTCTACTCGTAGATTATCCATTTCGTTCTTGTCGGCAAATTTTGACGGCAATCTATCGTCTCCGCCAATAACGCCAATACGACCGTGATCCTTATTTCCTCGAGGGGCATCAAAGCCGACAGTATTCGATGCCATGGTTGTTATGGGATGGTTTGTGCTTGGTACCGGAGACATATTTGTTCGCAATGTATGCTTAGCAATATCTGTCTCCCTTCGAGCTCTCGCCTCAGAAAGGCGCTTAGACTTCCTTAGTACCACCTCTGCCGTATCCAAATGCACTACAGCCATTGACGATCTTTGGGGTTTGGACCTTGTTGTTGAAACACTCGTCTTGCCCTTGTCACTTATCTTGATTAGTGCCTTACGTAACTCGGTAAGATCTTCGTTGGACTGTAAGGTGAGCGTCCGTTCCTTCGTTATTTGCTTTTTGCCATTGATGGATATTGAAATCGATGCGTCAACATGTAAATGTAGTGACTCCTGCCCTTCACTCTGACTCGCTGATGACTTCATTAGCCATGATATGGGCTCCAACAAGATCTCTGTGTAACTGAAGCACTTTCGATCAATGATATTCGCAGCGTATAAGAATATAAGTGTAGAGGAAACCAAGACAGTGAAAATAGAGCCTTCTGCGAGCACATGCTCACCAATACGGATAGACCGCAATATATAGCATGGATGCGCTGGTCCATTAGTCTCTTTCATATCTCCTGCACAGACACCTTCATCTCTGAACATATTTCGTCTGGATTTACGGACGTATAAGTAATAATATTTAACTATATCATCATGGGGGATGTCCGTGGTATGGAAGAGTGCTCTTCTATACGATAAATCGTCGGGGGTCCAGAGATATTTCGTGCTAATACCGGTAAGATGGATGGCTCGAATAATAACGGTCGCAAAGAATTTTGAAACAGCGTCAGCCTCGAGCGAAGCTATGGAGATTACCCTAGAAATAACTGGTGAGTTGCTATAACAAGATGCCATCATTCAATTATAACATACCCAGCAAAATCCTGTTCCTGAGCTTGCAATATTAGAGCACCTTCCTCTCCTAGTTCGAGCATTAGTTCTGCGAGTAATTTTCCAGTCTATTTATACTGTCAGCATAGGTGAAATTAAGGCTGAGCGAAACGGCTAGACTCACCAGTCTCCTGAGCTCATGCTCCTGGTCTACGGCGATAAATATTCGATACAATATGTTCAGCAAGCGTTGGTGTGTCAAGCGCGAGTGCTTTGTTGGTAGTACACCGATTGATTTATTGTTGACACTTGGTTGAGATTCGTCCTATTTGATAATCTGGCATTAGGATTTTTATAGCCTCTATATAAGTAATGATGTTCAAGACAAACCAGCAGGAGATAGAGTCCTCGCTCCTGGCCAACTTGAATTCCAGAGTTGAGCAGCAGGTATGCCAGAATCCGGAGAGATACTACATCTAATGATTGGATAATCCCAGCGGCATTCTTGTCCAGAGCTGAAAGAATCTCGTTGACGTTATCGGTCTGCAGAGGAGTTTCATCGCGTAACAAGAGCTCAACTATATCACTCGGGAAACTGTATGCTGTCAAAATAAAAAAGAGGGATATAATTGAGCTCCTGGGACTGACGGTATTTCCACATCTCCTTTGGCTTCCGTGGCCGTAATTCTCAGTTGAGTGACTAAGGATGTCTCTGCCATATAAGCGGGATTTTGATCGTCACAATTTGCGCTTAAACGACTTTGAGACATTGTGTGCTTATGTCTGATGGTTGATTAGAGATGACAAGTCCTTTATTCAAGGCAATTACTATGGAATATACGGGTGAGTAGAGAAGTGAGTGTGCCATCACATGATGCCGTCCATCAAACAGGAAATTTAGTCTACAAACAAGTTCGGGAAAGTCCCAATGAGCCGTTGGGCTTGCCTGAAAGTTTCTCAAGGTGTCCGATCCTCACCTGAGATTACCAGTAGTATATCTGCTCAGAGGCGTAGTGTTGTCAGTTAGCTAGATTTCCATGGAATCCAAAAAGGGCATGGCTTGTTGTAGGTCCGACCATTGTTTAGAAGACATATGTTTCTATGGCTTTACTTTTGAAGCTGTCAAAGGGGTCCATATGTTTCTGAGGATATCTTTAGGCCGAGCTACTACTAATTAACATCAATTTTCCAAGCGTCAATATCTGACGAAACGCTTAGTTTGTTAACGGGGTGCCCCGCAAATTCTAGGTACAAGTACTTATTGAGCACGGTCCTATTGAAACCTCTTTTTTATTGAGGAAAATAGGGGGAGAACAGGAAGAGAAATTAAAAAAAAAAGGGCGGGGAAAGGTGTAGAATGAGAAGTTAATGTTATGGTACCAGCAGTACTAATCCTTCACCGGGCAACTGGCAGTACAGGTATGGAGCCTGTGGAGGTAAGTCCTTTCGTCCTAAATAGGTCAAGTGTCAGGGCCTCTGCCAAGAACCAGGCTCCTCGCCAATGTCAGGAGACACCTTAAGCATAAAACCCCAGATTTTAACATTGTAGCGCAGATGGCATCATCGCAGCTTACAGGAAGTTTTATATATTTAGGCTATCATCTACCCAGTTCGACTTCCGTTGAATATGGGTTATTCTCTCAGGTGCCATTGAACTCTTCTTAGAGGACAGACAACGAGAGGTGAACTTGATTACCAACGTGACACCTCTGCTATTGTAATCAAGTACGGAGGAGTTAACTAGTACGGCCCCCTTGGAAATCCGATCCGGGTCGGCACCCATTCGCTCCGCGTCCCGACTCTAATATTCAGCTATGGACACAAGACAGGCAGGAAAGTGTTTACGTGGAAGGAGAAGCATGATAGCCAAACGGCATGATGATTGGTCTACTTATTCTCCGTCACGAGATTGACTAACCCATAAATTCTAGCGGACACGCTGCCGTGCGGCTGAGGTCTCCTGTCTTATATCTCAATTTCTCCATTTGATTGACTAATCACTAGTTATTTTGAAATGGGTGCGTCATATCATGGAAATCAACCCAAGGAAGACAGCCCTGATGTTGTCCCAACTGGCTCATCGACACATGGAATGTTCGAGCGGTTATGGGAGCTGGTTCCTGGGGGCTACAGCAAGGACTCAACATCCAGAGCGACGAGTTGTCACCTTCCCGAGACAACATCTAACAGACGGCGAGCGTCCGTTGCAGAGCACTCCCTTGAGAGAGACGAACACCTTGCCGAGCACCTACCTAAAATTCCCAGCCGACATAATGAACGAAGCAAACCTTATCCACCGCGGGAAACCGTCCTATACCTAGCCTATGGCTCAAACTTGGCTTCGAAGACGTTCCTAGGAATGCGAGGCATTAAGCCCCTCTCTCAGATCAACGTCATCGTTCCCGAATTGCGATTGACGTTCGATCTTCCTGGACTGCCATATCTCGAGCCTTGCTTCGCAGCGAGTCAATTCCGCGATGCCTCATGCAAGGGAATGGATACAGACGATATCACAGATAACGAATTGGAAGGAGACCTAACATCGGAAAAAACAGTGCTCATCTCACAACGAGAGCACGACTATCTACCCAATGATCCTCTCGTCGGGGTTGTGTACGAGGTTACCCTTACCGATTACGCTCGCATAATCGCAACAGAAGGAGGCGGGAATGGATATAAGGACATTGTTGTAGACTGCTATCCATTTGCTGAATCTTATGACCCAGCCGAGCCCATTCCTGGCTGTCCAGAATCGAACCCGTTCAAGGCACATACCCTTCTCGCCCCTGTCACGAGCCTAGATGGGATATCTCGGCGTGCTTATGCACAGCGAGCGCACTCAGTCGTTCCGCGGTCTGGATTCGCTGTGCGGAAGCCTGGATATTCTCAACCATCCGCTCGCTACCTCAACTTGATCCTCACAGGGGCAGCTGAGCATAATCTTCCTATCTCTTATCGGGACCATCTCTCCCGAGTACCAACATATCGTATTACAACAGTTCGTCAGAAGATAGGCAAGCTGATATTCCTAGTATCATGGGGCCCATTCATGCTTCTGATGCTCCGACTCTCGAAGATTCTAGCCGGCCCAGATGGCCGCAGTCCGCAATGGTTAATGAAACTGTCAGATATCATGATAACCGCAATGTGGGGTTCTTATGAAATCATATTCCGTCCGCTTTTTGGAGATGGGGAACGAACTCTAGAGTAGAAAAGAAGACATAATACTTGGTTGATATATATGATCAGGACCGATCCCAAGAGCTGAATATATTGGATTTTAAGTACAATTCCCGACCCCGCCTGGTTACATGCCTGCCTTAGAACTGTTCCACCATCGTCGAAATGTATAATGGCGGCTGCTGAGGTGAAGCCGCCAGCATTAGCAGATTGCCTCGCTCTAGGCAAAAGAGTCTACCTGCGTAATGAAGCAAAGTTTCATAGATGAAAGTAGACAAAGGAAATAGTGACATTGGGTCTTCAAACAAGATTTTCAAAGGAGAAAAATATCTAGGGTACAGATACAGGTGTCCTGAATAACATCTAACAAAACAAGCAGAGGCCAGACCATACACGAGAGCGACTAATGAGGGGACGGCAACGTGACCAAACCTAATAAGGTTGGGGTCAATTATTCAAGGTTATCTGGCCATCGGATCCCTCACTTTTTGCAATTCATATAGTCCGTTGTATTATTCAGCGCCGGGAGACGGGAGGGCTGTACACAATCTTCCTTGTCTTGATCGGAGACCACTTGTAACGCTTAACCCAGACGCTGACAGCGAAGAGACCGGTAAGGAGGGCAATGGCCTTGACACCCATCTTCTTACGGTCGTCCATCTCAGGCTCGGCAGCCCAGTTGAGGAACTCAACAACGTCCTTAGCCATCTGGGAGGTAGTGGCAGGGGTGCCGTCCTCATACTCAACAACGCCATCGAAGAGGACACGAGCCATGGCAATGGCTATAACAGAATTAGAATTATGAAGGAAATATTACAGAGAATCTGCCAAAAACATACCGGTTCCAGGGAAGTAAGGGTTGAAGTTCATGCCCTCCTGGACAGTGGCACCTGCTGGGGGCTCATCAGGGTAACCAGTCAGCAGACTGAAGATGTAGTCGCAGCCACCGTGACGTCCCTTGACGATCAAGCTAAGATCAGGGGGCAGAGCACCACCGTTGGCAGCACGGGCAGCCTCCTCGTTCTTGTAAGGAGCGGGGATGTAGTCAGACAGCTTTCCGGGACGCTTCTCGATCTCGCCCTGGTCGTTGGGCTCAGTGTCGTATTCGTTCTCCTCGGCCATGGCCTTCATCTCATCGACAGTGTGCATGACACCGACGAATGAACGCCAGGGAACACGGGTCAAGGAGTGGCAGGAAGCGCAGACTTCACGGTAGACCTGGAAACCACGGCGGAGGCTAAGAGAGAACATGTAAGCAAGAAGTTCCTTTAGTATAAAGCGAGCCGATCCAGTTTTAGAAGTACTCACGCTGCATGGTCGAAGGTCTTGTTCCACTTGGCATGTTCCCAAGGGTAGCTGGTAGCGTGCAACCTTTAATTCAGATGTGTCAGCTATATCACGATCTCGGCTGCTAAGATGACGATTCGGTCGGGGCAACGGAGAGGACAAATTGGGCGTTCAAGCCCGACCAATATCGTCACTAATCCACTCACCCTTCCTCAGCAGGGGTCGATGCAAAGGCTTCCTGTCCATAGAGATAGGCGGCAGATCCGACGGCGACGGCGGTTGCGACGGACGCAGTGACTGTGAGGTGGAAGGGGGAGCTGGCGGATTCAGCACCGGCGGCGGAGGAAGACGCACGCTGGATAGTTCATTAGTGGTGAGCCCTTACAAAACACTCCAGGACCAATTCCCAAGCAATTGTCCTCATATCTTGAGCCCAATGGGTGTCAGATATCGGAGAAGTGCGTACCGTGGATGCTCTGTTCAAGGACTGCCGTGCGATACCCCGGAAGGGCACGCTGCGCGAAACAGTACGTGCCAGCATACTGATGATATTAAAAACCCTCTGACCGACGGATAATCAGGAAGGCACAATAGCCAGGAAGAAGGAGCGGGGAGGGGGAGGGGGTCGTGGTGCGCACTGGAGAATGTGCTTTTGGAGGTGAAGTTGAGGTTGTCGGACGGTCAAGTTTCTCTTGGGTTTGGAATTGGCTAAACCCTCCCGTTGATTGGCTGGCACCACGGCTCTAACTGCCTTCGGTGAAAACCGCGACTTTTCGGAACAACAAAATTCGGTCCATAAATCAGCAGCCACATGATGACAGCCAAACACTGCTAACAATGATGCCATTCACTCCCATTGATCTGTTTTGGAATTTTGTGTCTTTAGTCTTACATTCTGGAAAAGCTTACTGACCCGTATCCTACGCCAATTACTCATCTGAGAATTCATCTCACCCTCCCATCCACGTCTTCCTCTCCCAATCTGTGAGATCTTTCTTTTTCATCGGGCTTCGGCCTTGGCTTGAATTTCCAACAGAATCCCTGTACGCAACGCATGGACGGCCTCCCGAGTATTACATCGGGCACTCTTACTATACAACACCAAAGACAACGCAGGCAGTCGCCTAATAGTCCGTCCACTGAGATTCTGATGAGAGCATTAGAAGTGCTTTTCTGCAACGTATATTCAGAAATTATAGTGTAAGAAAGAAAAGGAAAACTGGGGGGAAAGGTTATTACTCGCCATGCTCTCCAATGCTGCGTCACCAAGCTGCTTAGGAACAGCGTCTGGAAACATCTGGTAATTCAGGAGCATTTCATCAAATGTGGGTAGCATTAGAGCTTCCGTAGTCTGCTCCACATACTGCAGTGCTGTCTGGGGATTCTCCGGGTTCACTTGAACAACATCAAACGAAGCTCCTTCAATGATCCCACCCCGACTCAATTCTTCCAGACATTCTTTGTAAATTCCATATATAGCTCTGTTGGACAAGTATGGTATGAATTGCTTGATATCGACCCGATCGAGGAAAGCTTGGTCCTATGCCATTGTGCTTTATATCAGCTTCTTGGACCCAGCACGCACATTGTTAATTGATCTGACGGAATACTCACTAGAGCTGTGACCAAGTTGCTAGTGCAGATTACTACAACATTGGTATGGGTCCTCAATCTATCCAAGCCTGTAAGAAGTGCATTGACCGCACGTACAGCGTCGAATGGCTCATTCCCACCTAGCGCTCGTTCTCTCCGAGCCGCTAATGTTTCTATCTCATCGACAACCACAAAGACAAAAGCATCCTCTTCCTCCTCAAGCAACGACTCAATATTCTCAAAGACCTTGCTTACCAGCTTGCCACTTTCGCCGAAAAATTTGCTACCAAGTGAATGAGCATTTATTTCAACCAGCTTACTCTGGGGATAATGCTTTCCAATGCGTATTGCAAGTTTCTGGGAGAGGCCGCGGCTAAACTATCTCAGCTTCAAATAACTCAAGCTTTCTTTGACTAACGCACCAAAGACTTGTTTTTCCTGTCCCTGGAGGGCCCCACAGAAGAATCAGCCGATTCCAGTTGATCGTCCATCTGTTGAGTTTTCGAAAAGAGTATGATACTAGCACGAGCAGTTAGCTGATCTTACTATCCCATAAAACATTGTTTATAGTTTTCACCCATCCTAGTAATTGCACGAAGCAACATAGACTTAAGTGGCTGGTCAAACTGCAATCTATAACACATTCAAGTTAATGCCAGTAGAGATATCCAGTCATCAAGTCTGTCTTACGACTCCCATAGTCCGTCCAACTCTCTGCTTGGTAAGTTTAGGACTCTTGCTTTTGAATCTTCGTCTTTGCTATCCATGAATTCTTCCAAAGGTTGAGTGTGTTGAGAGTTTTCTTGTTCGAATGATGCGCGAAGCTGATACGCCTGGACATCTAGTTCAACTTGTTGGAGTCTATATGCCCCGGATTCCATATCTTCTCCCGAGCACTCGGTGACGATCACAGACTCTATAGCTTGCGCATGTGGATCATTCATACCTTCTAACATTTTATCAGTAACTGTGTATATCTTTTTGTCTTCAGGAGTCACCTATACCAAAGGAAGATATTTCCTGTCCGAGACTGAGAACGACGAAATTGGCAACTAACCATTTTGTAACCTCTTCTCTAATCTAATGATTTAAGCCCCTCAGCCCGTCAAGAGATTATGATAGGTCTACCAAGGGGAATGTACCAGATCAGTGCGAATGATAATGCCATCTCTGTTGTTTTTGACGCGCGCTTCAATATGTAGGACTGGCTGCTGAAAAACTTCCATGGAGTGCGGGAAATAGTTGGGAGATATTTTGTTGCTTATAAAATTACTGAAAGTCAAGATGAAATAATGGGAGATGGAGTATGCACTGGGGTAATATGGAGAATAAACATGGTTGGCTTAGGTCAACTGTCCTCGTCGAAAATATAGCTCACTGGACCTTTTCCCGTGGCATACAACAGTATCATGGATGCCAGCACTCCACCGCCAAGGCCTCTATATGAATAGGTACCAGAACGTTATAGCAATAAGAACTACGTTAGCCCACTTAGACTTTCTGTAGAATTGTTTAGAGGACATACAATATGTATGCACAGTCTTGCCCACATCCTATACAAACGATTTAAGCAACGATCAGCATCTGCGGGAGCAGCATGATAAGAAACCAACCCCCACCCTTCTATACTAAGTAGTACCTTGCCACTCTCAAGCTGGCAAGCTTGATGCTTCTTCTGTCATCACTGGATCGAGGTTACTAGTGAGATGGTATGATTCCTCAATAGTGACCATGCGAAAAGAGAGATGTAACATCATCTTAGCAAAGTTAACTACTAGATATATATTCTCCTTGTTCGATTAAGCGGAGCTCTCGCTTGTTCTCCTTTACGGAATCGATCTCCAATAATGGCTTATAGTACTACTTACATATATGAATGGGAACTCGTGTTTTCATTAATATATGTAAAAACAAGCCAATTTTATAAATTTATACGAGTAAACCAAGTTCTACTCGAAAACTAGAACGATTTATATAACAATTTCAGGTTTGGTCAGTTGCTTCAGCCCCTCGATCACGTGGAGTTGGTCCCTTATGGCTGGCTTGCCGGAAAAGGAAAGTCTCCCGTCGATCGCTTGGAAACTGGGGTCCATATTAAGTGCCGCCATAGTCATGGCTGTGCATGGCTGTGCTAGACATCAACGGTACGCACACTGAACCTACATACTTTTTTTTCATGATGAGCCAATTTATGTATAGACCTATGCCCTAGTCATTGTTATTCGAAACCATAGTGTCAGTTCTTGCCATAATTGTGTGCATGCCCCGCGGAACCAACTAGTCGGTGGGAACTGCTTTGGCCGTCCGAGCTTTCGGCAATACCCTTTCGATTGAGAACCCAAGGATCTTTCTTCTCTTCCGATGCATAACTACAGAAGCCAAGATGCCGCCGAAAGTGAGCAATGGGACAGGAGTGGGTGCAAAACCACGCAGAGATGTTCTGGCTTCAGTCAGAATGGCCTCAATGGACGAAGTCTCCAGGGCTGCTCTACCAGCTGGTATGCTCGATCTTGACCGAAAGAAAGGCGATGTACAGTATAGCTAATGAGTAGCAGAGATTATGTCCTCGGTCCTCGATTATCTTTCCCCGGTCGACTTGATTCGAGTAGCACGATCGTCAAAACTATTGCGCGAAATTGCGTACGATGACACAAGATGGGTACAGTGGCTGAAACGTATGGGGTGCTGGAACGAACTAGAAGCTAGGAAACACGTTGAAGAAACATTTGGGACCATTGCGAATGTCGAGAGCGTTAAACAAAAGGAAGCTGCCGAACAATCTCAGCGATCATCTCTCGTTGGCGCAGACACAGAAAATAAGCCTCAAATAAGTCTCAAACCACTATCCGATGGTTTCGATCAAATCACGCTGTCTACACCTGCTACCGCTGGAAATGCAGATGAAATGGAAGACGATCCAGTCTTGGGAGTGCTACAGCAGGTTAAATCAGTGCGCGGAGAGGCTCGCAACGAGTATGGCAAGATTCATGCTGCTCTTGCACCTTTTTACGACGATATTACCACTGCAGGAGCTTCACCAGATAATTTGTTGTTTAAGAAGTATACCAATCCACAACACCAGGCACAAATTTTATTTCAGTTACAAGTTTTTGCCAAATGCGACTTGACGCAGGGCTGGGGTGAAAGGTTATCATACCTGCAGGAAGCTATCTCAATGTTTGAAACGGCCGCTATCAAGGAATTTAGACACGGTTACGAAACCGAAGATATCGAGAATAGAATGCGGCAATATGCCCACGTTCTCTACACATTGAACGGCGGGGCTGCAGCTGTCGAGCTCTTCATCCATCACAACCACCTTGTCACACGAAGGTCGGATTACGGCAAGCCAGGGGACTGCATTGATGCATCAT
The DNA here is from genome assembly GCA_009193595.1 of Aspergillus bertholletiae. NCBI lineage: Eukaryota > Fungi > Ascomycota > Eurotiomycetes > Eurotiales > Aspergillaceae > Aspergillus > Aspergillus bertholletiae. The sequence goes on from ML736174.1 coordinate 151,909, forward strand.
CCCAACGCGTGAAGCTTGACCAGACGCAGGCATTCTTTACCCGTCTGAGTGTTGCTTACAATGAAGAAGTCGCAATCATCAATCGCGCCTTCCCGCCGTCATTGAAGGTTGCATTGCCGTTCATTGCGAAGGTCGGCCAAGATGTGCTCTACCCATTTTTGACTGCGATCTTCGATGAATTGCACCATATCAACATAGAATCATACTTGACCGCAGTTTCGAGCACATTCGCTCAATGCATGAATCTTTCCGATACATTGCTACCAATTCAAAGTTCAGCTGTCAGTTTTGAAGAGTTTTTGGAGCATGTCATTGCTAAAGTATATGAGCCGCATATGGACTTATACCTCGCGGAGGAGTTAGATCATTTTCGGAAATGCTCTGAAGCCGCGGTAGATGAATGGGATAGACAGCTTTCTGAACAGGCTGCCTCGACGGAGTCGTTTCTAATGTCGAACATAAATAGACAAGCCGACAAGAAGGATTTCCTAACTTCCTTCAAGAAAGTCATCATGGCCCCTGTCAATCTCCTTCCAAGTTTTTCAGGGACCAAAGCAAACGAGTCAAAGTCCGATGAGGAGGCTTCTGCTAGCGACGCAACTTTGAAGGGCCAGAACCGATTTTCAACAATTTCCATGTCTACCACTCCTGTAACTGAAGCCCCGACCACGGAACTTGCAGCGAAGGCTGCTGTTATGAAGTCGAAAATGGAAGGTATCCGCTCGCTTTTTAGCATCGAAGTCTCCTTGGGCCTAGTCCATGCCGCAAAGTCGGGTCTGGAGAGAGCTGCTCAATTTGTTCGGATTGGAGGGGAAACTGGTGCCCTTACGAAGCAGCAATGTGAGGCGATATTTGTTGCTCTGTTACGCATTTTAGGGCATCGCCATCTTATCGTCGGCTTTGACAAAGCCGTCGACCATCTGTCTAACTACCGACCTCGTGAACAAGGAGAACGCGACCAGTCCGGCGTTGAACCCTTAGTGACCTTCTTAGAGCTGGTGAATGTCGGCGATCTCATTCTCCAGATGGTCGATGTCTTTTATGAGCAAGAGCTCATTGGCAAACAACTGACTGATCGTAATGATTTTCTAGATCCTGCCGTGAAAGAGAAGAAGAAATTTGAGCAGAATCTTGACGAGCGAGTTGCTGCAGGACTCAACAAAGGAATTGATGTTCTTATGGAGGAAGTAGACTACATTCTGGCAACACGACAATTAGCGACTGACTTCAACCCGAGCGTGTCCTCAGACCCGTACCGGCAGACTATGGATGTAAGTGTGTCTGAAGCGGCAGTGGCAGTGGTTGATGTCGTTTCCTCGCATACCCAAATGCTCGTTGGGAGTACGGACAAGAGCACACTGGATGTTTTTAACCAAGAGGTGGGATTGCGTCTTTTTACTGCCCTGTGCAAACATTTGAAACGCCAAAGAATCAGCGTTGAGGGCTCTTTAAAACTCATCAGGTAAGGCTTCTTTTCTCGGGCTCTAGTGGCATGGTCTCGCTGACGCCGCCTAGTGATATGAACCACTACTTCAAATTTATCCAGAGATTCAGAAACAACGAGCTTCTTGTCTACTTCAAAGCTTTTCGTGAACTCTCCCAGATCTATCTAATTGACCCCTCGGATGCCAAGGAGCTCGCTACTATCATTGCAGACTCGGATCGGTTTCAGGGAATCTGGACGGTTGAAGATGTGTGCGAGTTCGCTGAACGGCGAGCAGATTGGTACCAGGTCAAACGAGATGTGGAACGAGCCATGTATGGGATTGGGTGCAATGTTATGTGATGAACGGGACTTTCGAATATACCCACGTCATTACGACCTGTAAATTTAGAGGAGTATACCCCCATTTTCGCGTTGCATATATACATCAGTGGGCAGCTGGATATGTTATTATAGGGCTCCGGAACGCCCGGAAAGTACGATTTGAATGACATTATAAATTAAATTACCGATATCGTTTTCTCCTAAATCTAGACTCGAGTAGTTTTCTGCTGAGAAATTGTTTACTCCCTTGTCGTAAATATTGGCGCCTGAAGAAAGCCTGACGTCAGTGAGCGGCTGTTTATTTGGGGACCGAAAACCTCTCGGCCACTCGTTCCCCCAGTCTCCATCTCACCTGCCGCTGCGTTTTTCTATAAAAAGGCTGGGTTGCATGGATTATGTGTCATTCCATCGTGGTCTTGCCTGAGGTTATCTTTGGTGTTGGTTCAAATTCTCATACTAGTAATTGAAACGAAGTGCAAAGTACCAACCATCCCCCCATACTATGAATAAAGCACGTACCCCATCTAACTAATCCGACGCAGGTTCAGATCTATCAGTCTACTCAATACTGCAAATAAACCCGATCAATCATATTCCCCGCCCCTAGTTGATCTGTCCAGTGCCTGTAGAGCTGAACCATGCCATATAGTAGTATATGATCAGCCAGCCATACTAGCACTCCACCAAACACCTTAAATAAAAAAAGACACTCCCCGAAGGAAGGAAGACCGCTCCGTATAAAGCAACAAAATGTTCACTATCCCATCTTACAAACACACCAACCCCACACTATGCATACCAACATCTCTCCAATTCATCCTCATCCTCATCCTCGCCAGCCCGGCATACAGCCAAGAAACAATCAAGACTACAGTCCTGGTGACAGCCACACCAACGTCCCCACACCCACCCTCCTACACATCGCTTGAGGTATTCGAAGACACTATACTCTCGTCGAGTAATCTCTATCGGAAAGACCATAACGCGAGCGATCTCGTCTGGAACGAGACCTTGACTCAGTATGCCAAAGCTTGGGCCGAGGGGTGTAAATGGAAACATTCTGTACGTTTTACCTTCTTTCCTTTAATCCATCTACTTGATTGTTTCTGTGATATTTTATTTTAGTTGGGGGATTGTATGAGGGAATGGAAGTAGTTGAGAACAGGCATTGGTTGTACTTATGCGAAAGATATATTTCATCTAGCACGGTCCATATGGTGAGAACCTCGCCTTCGGATACCAGAATGCCTCGACTGCAGTCTTCGCATGGGGTAACGAATATCGCCTGTACGATTTTAAGAAGCCAACTGGATTCAGCGAGGAGACAGGGCATTTTACTCAATTGGTTTGGCGGGCTACGACGGATGTTGGATGCGCAGCAATTGACTGCGGGTACAGCAACGGGACTGATGATAACGAAAAGCGCGGGGATACGGGGTCCTATACGAGGGCTCAAGGGTGGTATGTTGTTTGCGAGTATTCGCCTCCTGGGAATGTGCTGGGGACTAGTAGGTCTGCTGGTGGGGAATATGGGCTCTTTAAGGTGAATGTGCAGCCGTCGAGCACATATTCTGGGCCGTATCCAACGGAGTCTGGAAGCCCCTCTGGTGGTACGAGTGGTGTGGATCGCATGCTTGTGACTGGCGGGTGGATTTGGAGCTGGGTTGGGGTTTTGGTTTTGGAGGTGATGAGTTAAGTGATGATGGCTTTGATAGAAGAATTGTTTCTCTACAGACATCGACTGGTGAACGATTTATACAAGAACGTCTTACTTCGTTAGCCTTGCTTATGCTGGCTTATTGTGATCATCTCTCATGCTACCAATGTTGCGCACATGACACTCTCCAGTTGGGAGATACGCAATACACATCTATTCACTTTTTTTGAAGTTCCAAACGTCCTTGGGCTGGAACAAAGCCAAACGGATCACAGAAACAAGCTCACAGGAGGGGAAGCGGGTAGCGCTTCGAAGAAGAGGGTGAGGATATCGACAGGCAAGATGTAGAAATGAGGAAAATAAAATAGAAAGTGACATTAGATACGAAAGACATGACCCAATCAACCGATAACTTCCTCGTTCTCCTCCACAATCTCTTCCACAATCTCTTCGACAACGGTCTCGCCCTGGTCCTCGGAGACCAGAGGGGCATCCTTGGCAACCTTGGGGTCGTCTGCATTTTCGGGAATACCATAGGCATCCTTCTCCTCGACCATGAGCTCCTTCTCCCGGCGGAGCCAGGCAACCCACTCGTTGAGGACGCGCTTGCGCTTCTCGACGACGGCGGTGTTGGCAATATCGACAGCATACTTGTCTTCCTCGTCGAACTCCTTGGAGTACTCGCGGAGGTTCTTGCGTACTTGTTTCTGCTCCTCCTTGCTAAGAAGAGTGGGTGGGCGAGGACGCCAGACGAACTGCTTGAATTTATCGGTAGGGTGTTCGGCGAGGGTCTGACCGGCGAAAGTGTGAATGTTCCAGCCGTTTTCCATCTAGAAAGGAAATGTTAGCAACGAATTCTTAGTCAAGCCTCACATGATGCAATGGTCTTACCGAATGAGTCCACACACTAGCGCTACTAACAACGTAACGACCTGTAGGATCCCAGTCGATATCTGTGACACCGTAGTGTTCCACGGTCTTCATCAATTGGAGGTTGGCAGCCAGGTCCTTCTCGCCCTCAACCTTCTCACCCTCGAAGTCCATATCCCAGAAGTCCATATCGAAGTTAGATTGGGAGTGAACGGTGGCGACAACGACGAAACGGCCCTTAGGAGACCAGTAGATGGCGTTGCTTGTCTTTTTCTCGATGGTACGCACAAGCTTGAAGTTACCAGCCTGGGGGCCCTTCTTTTCAGGAGCGAAGAATGATACGGCAGTCTTGGGGAGAACAGCGGCACCACTGGGGGTTTCACCCGTAGTGATAAGGACAAAACGTCCTCCGTTGGGTTCCCATGCGAAGTTGATCACAGTATCCTTGAGACTGTCCACAACTTCAACAGGAACACCCTTCTCGCGCACCCGGAAAATTTCAAGGTTGGTAGCCATTGACTTCTTGGACTTGGAGTGACGATCCACCTTAACACAAACGTAGGTACCTTGAGACTGCCAGTGCAGCTTCACATCCGAGACATTGAACAAGTTACGTGTCCGTACGATCTCCTTGGATGGGACGCTCATCAAAGCGACTCTTGCGGGGTTGCTGCCAATTTCAGGAGTCCAGAAGGAGAGAAGCTGCTCGTATTGCTTGACACCCTCACGGGTGACTGTTGCTGGCGACCATTCGAAGTCCATGACACCATCAATCTTAACGGAAGTCTTACCCAGCAAGTTCATCCGAGGCAGTTCGTAGATGGAGATAGACTGGCCCTGGAGCATTCTTGCGACATACTTTTCATCAGCAGACCACTTGAAAGCGGGCCACTGCACCTTCTTCTTGGGGGCAGCATCGCCTTCACCAGGGCCGGCGGCGAGATCATGAGAAACGAAGGAACGCAGAGGCTTTCCAGAGACGATGTCCCAGACGATAATGTTCTTTCCATCCTCTTCGAAAGTCAAGACGGGGTGACCCTCTTCAACCTGAATAGGGCGTGAAGACCAGGTGGTCAAGTAGCTCTCACCTGGCGAGAACTCGACGAGCTGAACAAATGGATGGGGGAACTGCTTCTGTTTCGAGAAAGCAGGACCGCCCCAGAGCTGCACACCCTGAGGGTGGACGGATGCAAGGTATGTACCCTTGGGAGACCACTGAACGAAGAGCTGTGTCCAATGAGCACGATCGACGACGTTCTCTGGCGGGTTGTTCTTGTTGTTCCAGAACACGCCGACCTTGTCGTTGCGGTAGAGGGCGAACTGGTCACGGGCGTTGGGGTCGGAAAGCCATGAGCGGAGGTGCTCCTTCTCCTTGAAAGGTTCGACAGTCGGGGGCTTATATTCCTCATCGATGCGTCCTTCACGACCATAGCGATCAATATCCATCAACTTGTTCACGGCAAGGGTGTGCTTCTTGTCGAGAGGTGTTCCGTGCAGCTGCTTGACTGCGGCAATGGCTTGTTCGGGGGTTTCATATTCAACGAAGGCGAAACTGCACAAACGACACATTAAACCTTTCCTTCATTCATTCCAGTATTTCCCCGGTACGTACCCTTCGGACATGTTCTTGTCGTTGACTGGCATGAAAACGGCATCTTCGGAGGTGTGGCCGACCGCGTTGAGTTTCCTCAGCAAGAACTTGATAAGCTTCTGCCTGCTCTCCTCCGGCACGATCGGGAGCCCATCGATGACGATAAATGTATCCAAACCCTCCTCGAGCTTCACTTCAAACTGCTCTTTGAGATCTAAAAAATCGGAAAGGCGGTATTAGCGAAGAGGGGCACGGGACCGAGAAAGAGACCAGTGATGAAGAATCGCACTCACCGGAGAAGTCAATCTCCTCCTCCTCCTCTTCGTGGAGGTCCTGTTCGGTCAGGGTATCGAAACTGGGCGCCATGATTGCTGGGGGGCGTTTCGAGGGCGATGGGGGGTGGAGAGGAATCGAGGGTGAGAGAGCCGCTCTGATTTTCTGCTGGTCGTCCCCGTTTTGGCTGGTTTTAGGGCAAAAAGATCAAATCCCAACCACAGCCGCTTCTGTGTGCGAACACGCTGACTCAGCCGTGCGCTCCTCACGTGATGGGCCCGACCGACCCCAGTCGCCCGCATAGCCTCCAGTGTTACTAAACCTTACTTTACCGTAACCGACAAGTACGGCCTGACCTGACATACAGTTGGAGATCCATCACTGTTCGCGATCCTTGAACACAATTCGTCCCAGATTATTTTGACATTGCGGGTGCAGGGTGCTGGTCGTTGTGGGCCGGCTATCTCCATTATTTCCTTTGTTTTTTTAATCTTATTTATCCTGTGTTCCTGTTCTGTTACACCTTGTTCTTTTTTTTGGAGCTTCCCTTCTCTCATATGCCCCGCCGGTCCTAAGCGCCAGCGCTACGCCCAGATCTGGACGATCGATCTCCAACAGTACGATTCACTACCTCTCTCTCCTCCCAAAGTCCGCGTCATCGACTCTGTGATTGCTTTTCAGCGATTGAGGCAATTCCCACTGTATTTCCTACCGATCAGAAGGCAACCCGAGCTACGTTGTCAGGATGTCGCGTAAGTTCCACGGGCTCTAATGTTTCCGGTCGTGCACACGCCGCCGAAGTCGCTCTGAACTGACATCATTGGCAATGCGCCAGTCTCCTCAGAAGCCCGCGACCAGTATGTACCGATCATTGACGCGATTCTGGCGAAAAGTGACCTCAATACGATCTCCGAGAAGCGAATCCGTAAAGGGCTTCAGGAAGAGGTCGGCTATGATCTCACTCCGCAGAAGGTCTGTTCCGCGTCCTGTTACGTCGCAAAACTAATGATTTCAGCCTCACTCGATTTAACTGGGATTGTACACTATGCTAACGGATGTCTCTCAACTAGGCTGTGATTAAGCAGCTTATCATGGAGCGGTTCGACATCTTTGCTGAGAATGGTGGCATAGATGCTTCTCCCGAGGCGGCACCCGCTACTGCTTCTGCGACCAATGGCCACAGCTCTGCAACCCCAGTCGAGGCTTCGTCCCCTACGCAATCGTCAAAGTCACAGAAACGTCAGGCGAGTAGTGTGGAACGTGAATCGGACAAGACTCCTCCGGTCAAGAAGAAAAAGCCTGATCACGATGTGGATGCGGATGCCCTTTTCGCGGCAAAATTGCAGGCGGAGGAGAACATGCGTGCCCGTCCCACTCGTGGTGCCAGCGCGCGTAAAGTTCAGCCAGCAAAGAAGAAGACAACCAAGGCTAAAACGTCGAAGAAGGTCAAAGCGGAGGACGACTCAGACGTAGACTCCGGCTCGGACTCTAAGAAAGTGAACCGTTCTGGTGGATTTCATGTATGCACTATCGTACCTTTGAAGAGAATATGTCTGGTATTAATGATCATACAGAAACCACTTACCCTTTCACCGGCATTGTCAGCCCTGCTGGGTGGTGAAGAGTCGGTATGTATTCTCCTTGGCCCTGCTTGCTTATCCGCTTGCTTGACGCTATCGCATGTCGCCCGTATATTTGAATTAGGGCCAGCTAGCTAATCTTTCTCAGCTTTCCCGCCCCCAGACGGTAAAGAAAGTCTGGGCGTACATCCGCGAGCATGAACTTCAAGATCCCAGTGACAGGCGTCAGATCCGCTGCGACGAACCGATGCGCGCGGTTTTTAAGCAGGACCGCATACATATGTTTACGATGACAAAGATCCTCAGTCAGAATTTGTACAGCCCCGATGAATAGTCTCTGTATCTGGAGGGAGACCTACGCCATATATAGCCTTCAGGGAAGGCAAATTTTGTGTCGCGCCCATCGCCATACTTCACGAATATTTGCTTTTGTTTGTTTTGTTTTTACTTTTTGCTTTTGCTTTTGCTTCGCAGCACCGCATATGATAACCAGGAGCCGTCATTTTGATTATCGAGATCTTATGTTGTACTCAATTTACCCTCATTGGCGAGATGATCGCCTCACTTTCCTTTGTTGATTGACCTGCTTTTTCTCCAGCGGGAGTTGGTACTGCCTTGCAGATTGGCGCGATGGATGCTGCCGGCTAAATCGTTACTATTTCAGATGACTCCTGCAGGGGATGTCTTCTGCCATCACATATTACTACTACTACTACTACTACTACTACTACTACTACTACTACTACTACTACTACTACTACTACTACTACTATTATTATTATTATTATTACTACTACGATCATCATCATTATGACATCGCAGGAGAAATGCACAAGCGTTCCGGTAGATCTCCGACCCACATACTATGTAGATGTTCATAGATAGACCAGTCCTTGGGACGGCATAGAAAAGTTCCAGGAGTCAATCGAGCCAACAGACAGTCTAGATGTCAGGGAAACAGTCATTCCAAAGAAATTTTTATAACCGTTCAAGACAAAAGGCAGCGATATCAAATTCGAGTGAGTCAAAATGACACCAGGAGGAGTCATTTGCGGGAAGGTTAATTAATTAGCTTGGTTACCTAAATGATAAATAAATAAATAAATGGGGATTTTTTTTTTTTTTGCGATTTAATCAAAGTTGCTCACTAAGCACCAACATTATTTTCGCTCCGCCGCTTGTCAATTTGTCCCCCCTCACTGCCACTAACCACCCCCACGAATATTATCCCCGCAGGGAAAGTGTTTGTCGCGCAGTGTCAGGAGCGCCGAGCTGTTCTATTCCCTGGGAGCTGTTATCCGGGCTTGTCCCCTTTCTGAAGTTGTTTCCGTCGTGCCAACTCCCACCTCTATATCCGCCCTCCATGTCTGACGCTCAGCCGCCTCAGGGCTCCGGATCGCAAGGACCAAAGCGTGGTGGTCGTCGCGGACGAGGACGGGGAGCGGGCCAACCTTCGGCGAGAGTTGAGAACTCACAGCAGCCAACTGAGGGTGCCGCAAAAGGCTCAAGATCCAGGGGTAGCGGGCCCCGCAGAGGAGGGGGTCGCGATAAGCAGAACCGCAACGCCCCTAATAAGGATTCCAGGCCAGAAGCTGGTGGGCAAGGGCCGGCTACAGAGACAGAAGACAAGAGCAAGAAGGCGGCTGTGGCGCCCGCAGACGATGCCGACGATGGGGAGGTTTGCTTCATTTGTGCGTCAAATGTCGAACATACATCTGTTTCGCCGTGTAATCACCGCACTTGTCATATCTGCGCATTGAGACTTCGGGCATTGTATAAGAACAAAGCCTGTGCGCATTGTCGGGTACGCTTTATATTTCGGTCCACACACCTTGGGTACCTTGGGGTTATGCTAATCCATCATTCGGCGTAGACTGAATCTAGCTACGTGATCTTCACGAATGACCATGCGAAACCTTTCCAGGACTTTAAGGACTCAGACTTCTCTCAGAAAGACGATAACCTCGGCATTAAATACGAAAATAATGAGATCTTTGAGGACACCGTCCTCCTGCTCCGATATAATTGCCCGGACACGGATTGCGACGTGGCTTGCCTGGGATGGCCCGACCTGCATCGCCATGTTAAGAGCAAGCATGGCAAAGTAATGTGGTATGTGGTACTTCCCCTGAAATGCTATAAACTTGCGTGTTACTCACCTTGGGCTCTTATCGTCTAGCGATCTTTGTACGCGAAACAAGAAAGTCTTTACCCATGAGCACGAGCTCTTCACTGTAGCGGAGTTGCGCAAGCACGAGAAGTACGGAGACCATGTCCCTGGAGCTGTTGAACAGAGTGGCTTTAAGGGCCACCCCGAATGTGGTTTCTGCCGCCAACGGTTTTATGGTGACGATGAACTGTACACCCATTGTCGCGATCGCCATGAAAGATGTCACATTTGTGATAGACGGTCCAGTACTCGTCAACAGCAGTATTATATTGATTACAATGCGCTCGAAGATCACTTTCAGAAGGACCACTTTCTTTGCCTGGACAAGGAGTGCTTGGAGAAAAAGTTTGTTGTTTTTGAATCTGAAATGGACATGAAAGCCCACCAATTGGAATGTCATCCAAATGGCCTTTCCAAGGATGCGAGACGCGATGCACGGACTGTAGATCTGTCAGCTTTCGACTACAGAACGCCTTATCAGCCTCAAAGACCTCGCCGTGGCGCTGGTCGTGGGCGCGATCCGAATGCAGAGCCTCTTCCTGTCTCCTCTGCACAGCCATTAACAAGAGCAGAAATCGCGTACCAACGACAAATGGCCATCCAAAGTGCACAGTCAGTATCAACCCGCAGCTTTGGAGGCCAACTGACTCGTAATGACACTCAAACTGTGCACGCTCCCCCGCGCACCCCAGCCTCTCGAACACCCCCAGCTGCGTCCACTCCGTTGCCAGAACTGCAGGATCTCAGTCTCGGCCATGATTCCGGATCTACCACACCTCAGGAACAGGCCCGCCGTCTACGTCATGCAGCCGTGGTCGAACGTGCCTCTAATCTGCTTGGCAATGACCAAAGTAAACTGAACGAATTCCGCTCCAAAGTGTCCACCTACCGCACCTCTACTCTAACCGCTACCGAGCTGATCGATGGCTTTTTCTCCCTCTTCGACACATCTACGAACGAGTTAGGCAAGCTTATCAAGGAGCTCGCAGAGATCTATGAAAATGACTCTAAACGGACCGCATTACTCAAAGCCTGGAATGACTGGCGCGCCATCAACGAAGATTACCCAGCCCTTCCAGGTCCTGGTGGGATCCTACCAGGCATGTCCCCTAGCACCGTTAGCGGCGGCGGTGTCGGGGGCAAACGTGTTCTTCGATTAAAATCCTCAACTGCCCAGTCCTCTCGCTCGGCCGTCGGCAGGAGCGGTTCCCTCCATTCAGGTTCATCTTCAACCAACCCCTTCCCCCCCCTCTCCTCTACCGTCTCCAAAAAGTCTGCTGCCGCCACTGCTATCAACAGCAATACCCCCTGGACCACGGCATCCCCTGCCCCATCATCCTACGCTGGCCCATCGTCCCGTCCTCCTCCCAAACCTAGTAACACCCCTCGTCCTGTAAACGCTAGCAATGCCGAAGCATTCCCGGCGCTGCCTGCTGCCCCTAAGCCAAACGTCCTCATGGCCGGCCTCACCCGCGGAACGGTCCGTGTCCGTTGGGATGGACGAGATGCTCCAAACTCAAATGCCTGGACCTCAGGTGGTTCGGGCACCAGTACCCCCGGGGAACCGGATTCCGATTTCGGGGAGTCCTCCGCGGGCGGTGGTAAGAAGGGTAAAGGGAAGAAAGGAAAGCAGACCCTTTTCCATTTTGGTTAGGGAATGTGATTTCTATTTGCTCTATTCTTAGAAGCCTTGGGTCCTGTGCTGTTTAGCTTTGGTTATTAAGCGAGTCATAATAGAAATGTGATACGCAAGTTCAAAAGTGCTATGGATTGATGTTGGTTTTTGATGTACATGAAATACAAACGGCCCTCTCCTGGTTATGATTCTTTAAATTATGAAGTAGACAAACTTAAAGAGGAGAATTTAATTATAAGAGAAAACGAGGATATCATGATAAGTTGACTAACAGTTGCCATAAACTTTCCGCAAACAGCGCCTCACGCTTTCAGCAAACTCCCATTCTCAGGCATATCATCAGACGAGATCTCTACAATGGACCTTTCCTCACTCGACAAGATGAGAGGAGGTCTCCGACTGTCCTCACGATCTGATTTATTATTCCCAGTATCAGGTTTTGTGTTTTCAACAAGGCCAGTAGAGGATCCCTTTTGTTCTTCTTCGTCCTCAGAACTACAAGATATAGACCCATATCCATCAATCGTAGCCATTCGCAGTGCAAACTCATCCTGAAGATGTTTGAGCCACTTGCGAAGTGTCTCACCTTCCATTTTCCCATGTCGAGCCTGCAAGAGCTGCTCCTTAAGCGAAAGAATAAGGTTCCGCTTTTGTGGGACTGCTAGAGCTCTAGACTTGCTATGACGACCTTGTGCAATTTGATTCATTTTCTCCGAGACTGTTTGTGCATACTCTACCACGCCGGGCGGTAAATCAACGAGTTTTGCGAGAGCAAGGCCGTAGAACCGGTTCGTTTCAGGACCTTCTGCAATTTTGTACAGCATCGTCATCTTAGAAGCGTCGGAGGATACCTCCGCCGCGAGATGGAGGCTAACGACGCCACTGCGTTCGGCCATTATCACGGCAAGGTCGTGGAAGTGGGTAACGAACCAGACGAGGGCGTGGCTTTCGATGAGAGCTTCTGCAATAGCGATGGCAATGGCTAGTCCGTCTGCTGTGCTGGTACCACGGCCTAGTTCGTCGACAAGGACCATGCTTCTTGATTCGATGTTGTGGAGGATGAAGGCCATCTCACGCATTTCGGTAGCGAAGGTCGATACGTTTGCTTCTAGGTCGTCGGCGGTTGAGACGCGAGCGAAAAGCTGGTGCACGATGGGGAAGGAGGCGTATTCTGCAGGTATGAAGGAGCCGATTTGAGCCATAATAGCTAATAGGGCTAAGGAGCGGATGTAGGTGGATTTACCGCTCATATTGCAGCCTGTGATAATCTGGAAACGGGACTGTTGTGTTGCGTAGGCGTCGTTCGGGATGAATTTCTTGGAGTGTATTTTTTCGCGGATGGGGTGTCGTCCTGATTTAATGGCGAGGACGTCTGTTAATTCTGCTCGGATATAATCGTGACTCGTAGCCAGCTGCGCGAAAGCGGATAGCATGTCAAGCATCGCAATGGCTTCACTGATCTTGAAGAGATGGGCAATTTCGGAACGGATATCCTGGATCAATTCATGGACAGTCTGGTCGCTCATGTTGATCACTTCGTTATGCGCGTCGATAATTTTCTGGTTCAGTTTGACCAAGTCAAGAGTTTGGCATTCGATACGGCTTTTCTTGCGGTATACGTTGATGAATACTTCAGGGAGTGTGTCTACTTCGTTGGCCGATATACTAATATAGTATTGGCGTGCTTTGTCAAACTTTAGATCAAGGGCAATCCTGTGCGATTCTACCACGCATTAGATATACCTGTATGACAACTGCTTCTATCTACTTGCCTGATAGCTTTGTAATCAGATCTGCAGCATCCATATTTGCTTCCTTGTATGTCTGCCTCGCGACATCAAGTAGACTGTTGACGCCAGCCTATATTCCTAGGCTATCAGGCAGCCATACTGGAAAAGTAGCAACTCAAGTGACAGGCACGTACCCTTACGCAATATATACGCTGGTTTCTAAGGTCAAGCGGCCTTGTTTGATATGATACGTATTCATTGAGGGTTGACTCAATTAGTTCTTCAACTGTTTGATGACCTGCCGGAGCGCATATCTATAGTTTGGTTAGACTTGCAAAAAAGCAGGCCAGGGGGTTACTACTTCTCTGATAGTCAGTAAGAGGCTGCTTTGAGCTGTTCCAAGCGCCTTGTATACTGATTTTGTCGAGGACACATAAGTCTTGAGCATGATGACATTGTTGACTGATTGTTCGACGTATTTGAATGTTCGTTTAGTTGGAACGAGGATGAGCTAGGCTGTTAGATATGATGAACGTTAGATGGCGTATCTACTCACAGACGTTAAGACTCTGTCTGCGTCGATGAAACCCCTGAGGGCTGTTGGAAGTTTAGAACATGATAATTTAATATGGGTTAACAAGGAAGCCTATGTTTCTAACCTTGTCTAACCGATACAAACATTTCCCCTTTTGTGGATAAATCCTCTACGGCATCGTATCGAGCTGACAACTTTGAAACCTCTGTAGAGGGTTGCAGAATATTGGCTTTCAGAAGCCTACCACCCATGGGGGTTAAAGTTTCATTCATAAGTCCGAGGAGACTGTCCTTTGATCTGGCATTCTGCAAATTCTGGATCAGCTCCAAGGAAATTATGGTGGATAAGTCAATCAGCATGGATCCCTGAGAGGCCTCGAAACGGATGCGAAGGGAGTGCGAAGTGAACGTCTTGTTTAGCTCTAATTCAACATATTTCAGGACCTATGCAAGTTCAGTGAAACCTATATATGTGTGCTCTTTTGCACATACTGCAGCAAAACAACAGGCAGCAAAGTAATTGCCTCCCAAGGTGATCTTAATGGACTTAATATCCTCGGGAAACGCAAGTCGATCCACATACTCATAGCCGGTCTTCTCCGACCAGTCCCTCCGGTCTAGGAAGGTAACTGTGGTCTCGGGAATATTTCCTTGAATGATGTAAAATAGCTTAGAATCTTTGGCTGTGTTCATGAAGAGTATCTCTGTGGGCTCAAACACTCCGATCTTGGTGACTGTTTTGACATAAGTCTGACTGTCGCATATCTGACATAGAACTGCCTCGGCCGTTGATAAGTTTATAAAAGTCAGGCCAACTGTAGACGAAATACCACGCGATTCGCTAACAGCACAAATGATATCCTGAGATGCGACACTTGTTGCTGTCGTAGTAAGTCTGGTCCGGGAGGGTCCACTGCTTTGCCTTGACAGAGGAACGAATGAATCAGGGGCCCCCACGGAAGAAGCTCTAGACACTAAGATAGACATCCCACTGGGGTAAGCAGTCTCTGAATTCTTGAAAAAAAGGACTTCTCAGTAAAATCGAGAAAGAAGCAGTAGGAGAGGGAGAGGAAGTTGTATAGTTGACTAGAGATAAAGAGTGGATGCCCAAATCTAGTTTAGCGCCAACCCACTCCTCCGCGATAAGTGCGATTTCATGATAGCCGTCGAAATTTTTATTCAAGGCAAGACCGACTTCATTGCAAATAAACATTCTACGTTCGAGTGGCAAAATGTCGACTCTTTTGCCCCCTCCGACCAAGCGCCAAAAGACGGAGATCGCCGAGAAGGCGCGTCTGCAGCAGGAGATCGAAAGCATCCCGGATAACCTGGGCAGTGTTCGAGTGCAGTTCTTCGACCAAGCAACAGGATCCGCAACGGGACCTGCAGTGTCCGTCCCAGTAGCGGACGCCAATATTAAAAATCTTGAGACTCTTTTGAACACATTACAAGGCAATGTAGGTACGCACAGAAACTAAACAATCAATATGCGCCTAAGACTAATCCGCTATTCGTATGCATTATAGGAAGATGATGAACGAGTACCGTACCGCTTCACCTACCAATCTCAGGATAAAGATAATCAGACAATCGATATCTTAGCAGATCTCTATCATTCGTTACTTCAGCCTGGACTTAGAACTACCGAAGATACCATCTCCCTATATTTTACCCCGCAGGCAGTATTCCGAGTCAAGGCTGTTTCGCGATGCGCTGCCTCTATAGCTGGACATGGTGAAGCCATCCTTGCGACTGCATTCTCCCCTGTATCTTCTTCGACAATGGTAACTGGAAGCGGTGATTCGACAGCTCGCGTCTGGGATTGCGACACTGGTACACCGCTACACACACTGAAGGGACACACTAGCTGGGTGTTGGCAGTCGCCTACTCCCCCAACGGTGCAATTATCGCGACAGGTAGCATGGACAACAGTGTACGGCTGTGGGATGCAAAGAAAGGTCAGTCACTGGGAGGCCCGCTTAAGGGACATGCGAAGTGGATCACCGGTCTGGCGTGGGAACCGTACCACGTTCAAGAAACTGGACGGCCGCGATTGGCTTCGGCGTCGAAAGATTCCACAGTCCGTATCTGGGATGTTGTATCAAAACGCATCGACATTGTCTTGTCTGGTCACAAAGGCTCGGTCACCTGCGTCCGCTGGGGCGGCATGGGCAAGATTTACACCGCTTCCCATGACAAGACCATCAAGGTGTGGGATGCCAAACAGGGAACCCTCATCCAGACACTACAGGCCCATGCGCATCGTGTCAACCATCTGGCCCTCTCAACGGACTTCGTTCTGAGAACCGCCTATCACGACCACACCAAGAAGGTGCCGGAAACGGATGCCGATAAAGTCGTCGCAGCCCGGAAACGCTTCGAGCAGGCGGCCACCGTCAACAACAAGATCGTTGAGAGACTCGTGTCCGCAAGTGATGACTTCACTATGTACCTGTGGGAGCCGGAGAGCTCCAACAAGCCGGTCGCTAGATTGCTAGGCCACCAGAAGGAGGTCAATCATGTGACCTTCTCGCCCGATATGGCATACATTGCATCCGCTGGATTTGATAACCATGTGAAGCTGTGGAATGGCAGAGATGGAAAGTGAGTATATCACCCAGGTGTCAATGTACGCATATCTAACCAAAAGCAGGTTCATCACTACTTTCCGCGGCCACGTCGGTGCCGTCTACCAGTGCTGTTTCTCAGCCGACTCCCGCCTCTTGGTATCTTCTTCCAAAGACACTACGCTAAAGGTGTGGAACGTCCGTACCGGCAAACTGTCCATGGACCTACCCGGACACAAGGACGAGGTTTTCGCCGTCGACTGGAGTCCGGATGGTGAAAAGGTGGGCAGCGGCGGCAAGGACAAAGCCGTTCGGATATGGAGAAATTAACGTAGATACGGCAATAGAATTACATGAAAAAGCTGCGATACCCTAAGCACTTCCACAAAGCATTTTTTGCATTTCAAATGTTGCATATATACAAAAGCAATGTCATGTCTCATCAACAAGAGTAATTTACACAACTATTACTACCACCATGTTGCAATGCGCAACAAACCACCTCTTCTCACCCCTGAGTATTTTTCAAACTAGGGCCACGTAAATCATCTCCAAATTTAAGCGTACTGCCAAGCAGCAGGGGCCTTATCGGCCGGAGGAGCCAGGGCACTGAAGCCCAGGCAGTCAGCCACATTACCCTTGGGGACAGTGGCGTTCTGGACAGCGGCAAACACCTGCCAGCGGTTGTCGGTGGTAGGGCAAGCCATGAAGCCAGAAGCACCCCAGCCGGTGAAGGTGTAGTAGCCATAGGTCTCGCCGGGCTGATAGTTGAAGGGGCCGATGGCGGAGCCCTCAGGGATATAGGCGGAGTGAGCCTGGGTGAAGGACAGAGCGCCATTGGGGTCAACATAGACCTGCTGACCGCCAGGGACCATGACGTTCTGGGGGTGTTTTCGTTAGCCACGCCCAGAGAGAGAAGTAGAGACGGTGACAAAGGAAGCAAAGAGAGAGCAAGAAGAGAGGGGCCTTACCAAGCCATAGCCACCGGGGGTGAACACGGTGAGGTCGCCGGGAGGGCAACCCTCAGAAAGAGGGCAGTAGGACGAGGTCTTGCCGCCAAGGTAGAACTTCTGGCCAGAGGCGGTCATGGGGAGGAGGTGGATGGGGGAAGCAGAGCGGGAGGACATGACGCCGAACGGAGGGTTCTCCGGGGCGGCCGGGGCGGCGGCCGCCAGTAGGGGCAGGAGCAACGAGGGAACCATGGAGAACTTCATCTTGGAGGGTTGGTAAACGAGAGACTATGAAGGTGGATTTGGAAGGTAGTTCAAATGTTTTCCGATGGATCTGTTTGGGAGAGTCATATTTATCGCGAGGTCGACCTCGTATTTATATGCGGAGGGCGAGGAGGCTGAGAGATATCCATGGATGCTAAACGGTCATACAACATTCTTCATCTGGTGGAAGCACGAGGGAGAGGTTACATTGCTGCCGGGGCCAAGCGCTACATAATATCGCGATCTGGATCATGGCCTATCAGGAGGCGATGTACATAGCGAGCCGGTGCACTGTTCAACCGCTAAAGTGAGACCGCATCGAAGCGATGGGTTGGTTTGTCACGGGATGAAAGGACTCTGACGTCTTTGTGGGGAAGCAACTGAAGAACCGAGATTGCCCATGCTGATCCTCAAGGTTCCTGTCTCACTTTTTTCTAAGACATTTGGAGCTGTCTGCAACGCTGCTGCTGGAGGTACGCCAAGTCAGTGGAGGTATAATAATAGAAAATTAGCCACACGGGAATAACCACAAACAATGGGCCGAGGATTCGGACAATGCCGACGACCCACGGCAAGGCGTTGACATTTGCCATGGGAGAGAATGTACTCAATGGCATCATCATTCGCACCGCCACATGAGACGGATACGAGACCCGTTGTGTGTAGAGGGAGTAGTATTTGTTCCAGGGTCCTCGGTGGCAACGCTTTCTCTGGAATGCCCGCGAAGTTAAAATTACTTAATTTGGGGGGACTACTCAATTGAGTTTTTTTTAATTCTTTTTGCCCATTTCTTCATGCATGAACGTACAAAAATCTCCGCTGTCACATGATATGGCCGTCCACTACTGATGTCATGCTTCTGCGCAATATCCATGGATGAGGGCATATTCCATCCTGTCGGGTCTTTCAATTCCGCGGCAACACATACACGAAGCGCCTGGTCTCAATCACCTAGGAAGGATTATTCCAGGAGCCACCGAGTCCTAGCAAGACTTGAACAAACAAGTACACCGGAAAAAAGATGAAGGAAACAAGCAAAAGAATAGAACAAAGTCAGGTGATATATGTTTCCCACCGTCCGGGCCGCATCCGTACAGCAAGTAGAACATGAATCTTCAGACCATTAAAAAAAAGCTGTAGCGAAAGGGGGGGATATTGTAGAGAAAGCAAAAACAAAAGGGGGTGAATCAACAATTAGCAAGAAAAATATAAGAGAAGATAATTAAAAAAAAGGCGTCAGAACCAAAAAAAAAAAAAAAGGAAAAGAAAAAAAACACCGCGGCACCAATCCTTATAGCAATACATCCCAGCCATTTGAAAGAACCCGTCTTGCCCTGAACACCGCCGACCGAAATCCGTCTCCCCGTGTCTTATCCCGTAAATGCGTAAAGAAAAAAAAAAGATTAGAACTATGAAATGAAAGGCACTCAAGCCACAATGTCTCTCAACCCCATCGTACGGCGTAGTGCGGCAAAGCAACACGGCTTTCCTAATCATAGTCATCCCCATCGTCGTCATCGTTGTTCCGGCCGCGCGAGCCTTTCACGCCATCTTTTCGGATGGGAATTTTGATGCCTTGGAGGGCGAAACATTTGCTGAGCGTCGTGCTCTCGATCACTCCGGGGAACTTCTTGGCAGAGAAAACTTGGAATGGCTCGGAGAAGACGGATGCTAAGACAGGCGCGGATCCGTGGTTAATCACAGACACTCCTCCGTTCGGAGAATCGCTGGACTGAGTGCCCACATTGACAAAGCTCATTTTAAGGCTAGTTAAAAAAAGTCAGTAAAACTACATTGCAACAAATTATGATGGATGTTCACTGACCGGAAGGCCCCTTCCGTCCGCACACTCAAATCTTGTAAAATAAACCACACGCCGATTTTATTATCCGGATCGGTCAGACGGAAAGCACTGGCACTGAGACTTCCGATGAGGTTGCGCGTGAACATGCCACCCGGCCCCGTGCTAACCGGCTGTGCAGGGGAGATATTGGTTTGTGGCATATGGCCGCCAGTTGGGTAGTATGGCTGATAGTAAGAAGTCTGGGGACTGGCGCCATAAGGATTCTGATACTGTAGCTGAGGGTTTCCGGGATAATAACTATTCATCTGCGGATAGGGGACCGGCTGGCCGTAGGCATTCGGTGGGTATTGCGCATAAGTGGGGGACAGAGTCTGCGGCGGTGGTGGGTACGAAGAGGACATAGCCGTTGATATAGACGGAGAGGTTGCTGAATGCTTGACCAAATTCACCTCGTTCGTTCCCTCCGCGTTCCACAAATCTACCATAAGAACGTAGAAAGAAGTATCAATTTCACTGCAACTAAGGTCAGCGTCGCAACTACTTAACCTGATTCTATAATTTTACATACTTGATGTCGATCTCCTTTTCTGTCTGAGCATCCTTTACTATAAGGCGAATGCACGGAGGAGGGGTAATGGGTCTCCGGTCCTGGATCAGCCAGTTAAGCAGCCGGTCAGGCCAGAGGATATATGAGAACGAACCTTGTCACCAAATCCGCACATTCGGGCTCGGATTGGTTGCTGCACGACTTGTAGAGACCAAATGCGACCTTCGTGAACCGTCGAAAGCGGCGCTAGGTGGCTGGATGATGGGATGCCTGCGGAGACCATCCCGCCCCCGGAGCCCGGGGTGGGATATGATGAGGAAGGCGGGGGAATTCGATCCATGGAGAGAGGCGGCGGGGGTGGTGGGTGTGCACGTTCTTCGATAGCATACATGATGTGCGAGTGCGTGGAAGTCGCGACCGACGCGAGTACTGGTTGAAAGTCTGTCGGTTCTCGACCTGCGCTGGAACGATTCCAGCTACTGAAGCTAGCTGACTAGGAAATATAGCACACAATGGTATGGGTGACAGTAAACTGCTAGTGGGGGAAGACGCGTGCGGTGGTGCGAGGTACGATCGTTGCGGGGGTGCAATTTTTAAGAGGGCGCCAGAGGAAAAAGTGGCGAAAGAGGGGCGTACCCGAAGGTAGGATGCGCGACTGACCTCAGCTATCGGCGAGATAAGTTATAACAAACTCAACGAGCACCCAGCGTCTATCTTTAAAATCACGTACAGTTCAGTCAATTCGCAACGTGTGCTACCACTTTACTGAGACTTTCAGAGGGTAATTGACAATCGTTGTGGTTGAGCCGGACGAAGGAGCTGTCAAACTGCGGGAGATTCGCTAGGCCTTCCACGGATCGGCCTCAGGACCAAAGGTTCGCACACAGCGTCCACGTTAGTTTTCAGGGTCGTAAGAAAGAAGCCACTTGGATATAATCGGTGGAGTCAGAATCTGTAGCTCAATCCTTGGGTTGATACCGAAGTTGAGACGGGTTGGGTGTGGGGGAGTTGTGAGAGAAGAACAAGAGGGAAAAGAGGGAAGAAAAGGTGTGAGAGAGTCGAATGACGAAGCGGAGAGCGTGGACAGTCACGAGAGGTCCAGACTAGAGAGAGGAACTTGGCTGTGGATGAGCTCATACCCTGAGAAATTTACTCCTCTATTTTTAATCATTTAAATTTTTGTTAACTTTAACTTCTGGCGATCATCTTCTCTCCGATACCGCCAGCATTATGATATTGTTCCCCATGAATATTTTCATTGTCATTGATTAATTGATTTCTTTGCTCTTGTTCATATACCCTGACTTCCACTGTACCATCTTGTTCATCTCTTTCAGGCGTATTTTTCTTAAAAAAGGATTATTTCGCCACTTTCTTCTATTTTTATTGCTATTTTGATACTAACTTGAATTCGCCTTTGTTCTGCTGGCCTGAATGACTTACTCTCTAACGAGATGCAGCAAAAAGACTTACGGATTAGGCGATGATCAGCCCGCCGCAGGAACCTCGACCCAGACCGTCGGGTTCAGACTTCCTCCCTTCTGGGCGTAGCGCCAGAATTTGAGAAATTAACACCAAAGGCCGAGCACACCCCGAAAATCACACACGATCTGTCGACTGGTCAGAAGAAATTGTTACATGCAACTTTTTTTCCTCCGTGTCACAGATGCTCGCTATAGATTGTTTTCCCTGTTTTCCTGGTTTCTTTTTTTACATTCCTTTATATTATATAGCTAATCTCAATCAGTCAGTTTTTGACTTTTCATCTCCACCTGTTGAATAGCTATTTCAAATTATCTCAAGTCCGTGGGGTTTCCGGAAATGTAACGATCAACGACGGAGGAATTTAGATCAAAATGCCCAGCAGCCCAACAGCGGCAAAACCCTAGCCTAGTGGAGGCCAGCCCATTGCCCCGACCAATCTGCGCAACCATATCCAGAGTCCATTTTTATTTGCGGTTGTCATAAAGACGATCCTCAGTGCTGAGTATACCAAGTGGCCCGGTTAAAGCAAGCTTGACCGGCGCGATCCGTTTTCAGATTCAATGCGTCGATAACAAAACGCACACCACCGCAACAAGTCCTCCGTCTCCGTACTGTCTCATCTCATCTACGGAGTATTTTGTTTTTCTCTGCCACTATTTTTTTAAGATCTTCTTTTTTTGTCTTTCTTTCCCCTTCCTTCATAAGATGAACTCGGCCAATTTTTTTTTAATTTTTTTTTTTTTTACTTAGGGCGGTGAGAGGTACATCAGCACTTGTCAGCTCCTAATCATGATCCGTCGTCCTTGGCGCACACACCAATGCGACGCCTAGGAAAGTTTGCCAACAGGTCGGGTTACGGGTACAACCACCGGCAGTGCTGCGCGCACCGATAAGAGCGGGGACTGCAGTTCCCCCCCGTCTGCGGTTCTCCCACTTTCGTTCTGCTGCTGGCCCCATGGTAGGAGGTAACCCCTCCATCCTCGGACCCGGCAGGATGCCTGAATTCAACACACCTAAAACGTCTGCTGACGGACTTGAGTAATTGGACGCCGTCGCATAATGCATTGTTGATTTTTTTTGGGAGGGGGTGGAGATCTACTTAGTGCTTAGTATAGTGCTATACCTACTCAGACGCGGTCAGCAAACTCAGTGTGGAGAAAAAGGGTATTTTTTTGGGCCAGGGAAGTAAAAAATGAAGCTGAAGAAAAAAGACTTTTTTAAAGACATGGTCCATTAGGTAGTTACCTAGTTAACCCCTGTTTGCTTAACTACCATATCCACAGGTCGTTGTAACACCCGCCATGACCTATACATGTATACATATTATAGAGACATTCGTACCTATACCCTATCGACGGCTACCTAACGCCAGGAAAAGCCCTTAATTAAATATCTGACTCAGGCTTTCTACGTCATACCCCCCTCGGGATCTTTTGTCTCTTTCTGGTTCGCGTAAAAAAAGAAACTACTCCATAACTAAGGTTAGTTAACTATGTTTCTCGAAGATTACCTAATCTCCTATCATCATCATGACTAGTTAGTTACAAGGAGAGAAATGGATATGAACAAGGCGCAAAAGTCACCAACGATCTACAAAGACCAAATAAGGCCAAATGAACCGCAAAAAAGGCTTACAATAGGGAACTTCACCTAGATTTTCGAATTGAAGACTTTGTACAAATTCGCATACCTATCAGACGCCGAACACGGAGAACTACTGTAACTGAACTAGGTACCTATAGTAGGTACAGTAAGATCAACCATGCCATCCATGGGTGCGTCGCCGACAACCAAACGGCCGATGAAGAAACATTCCAGTACCTGTCATGAGAACTCTAGATAAAAACCTAATCTACGGCTCGAGGGGGGGGGTAAGAGTCTCGTTCATGTGACAAAAGCAAGGGACTTCGACCGATCCCTAGATCTATCTCCGTCAAACTGGATTTTTTTTCTTCTCTTTTTCAAACGAAACCGAGGATCATTGAACCGCCAAGCGTGGGTGTGGTGGGGGGAGGGGGTTTGGAATGGCTAATTAAAGCTTCTGTGCCATGTCCATCCCCCTTAGGTACCTAATCATTCCGTGGTGATAATTAGGTAACTGCTACCATGGAAGGGTCTTCTCTTTTTTCTCTTTTCGCGTCTGCTACATGTGACTACGCGATGGCACGTGTGCGTGTGTGTGTCCTGCCTGGCGACTGTTAGGAGGGTTAATGCGGACTGAGGACCTATTCAGAGACACGTAATAAACTAGGCGAGATATAAAATAAATAGAAGCGATGTGACTCGCTACTCGACGTCTAACACTTTGCAAACGTCATTGTTGACGTTATAGACCACGTCAACAAAATTTAACCGAGCACATACAAGCAAAAACAAAAAAAAGTCATAGTGTTTACGCCCCCAAACCAAGACAAACCATCGTTAGAAACAAAGGTCAAGGCCCCCTCCCCCAATCCCCACACTCTCATAAGAAACAAGCAATTGAGTCCCACTCGACAAGCCGATCTTATCGCCGTCAAGGGTGGAGGGATATCTGGCCCTATGGGGGAGAAAGTATCTCGGCAACCTCAGAGCCTCACACCCGATGTAAAACAATGATGTGCTTTAGGGCTACCTTTAGCTTAAAGGGTGTGATTGGTTGGTATCATGCCCTAGTTTATGGATAATGCGAGTCATCGAGTAATCAGAAGCAATCGTTCCACAATCGAAGACTTCTGCCGATGCTGACCTTACCTGGGTGGAGCGGAGTCATGGTTGCTCCTTGAACCGTGTGACTTGGGTGTTTCATGCCTGGTAGTGTAAGTGCCCCTACTAGACACCGCTCCTATGTAGGTTTGGTTTTTTTTTTTGTTATTCCTTCTTTGTAGGTTAGTATCCAGCGCGCAAGCTTGACTGATTTCATCCGTGGTCATGTGCGAGTTGGCTGGCGGATCGGATACTGTGACCTGTGAGCCGTGCAGATTATCGTCAGAAGGTATTGCAAGGCTATTGTTAAGTGGATACCGGCCCTATAGGATATTGTCGATATCGACGCAAATACAATCAGTTATAGAGGAGGCCAAATTCAGTACCGTAATCTAAGGTAGGGGATCTTCAAGCGGCGCCATCTATCCGACATCTTGGTGGTGTCTTTGCGTCATATACATGGTACGATTAGATTAAGTATCTCTTGAGAGTCTTAAGAGGTTGAGAATTGTTCAGGTGCCGCCCATGTCGTGCGTGGGTGTCATATTTACGACGGCTTTCTCAGTTCCACTTACACCAGGCTCTTGCTGATGAATATCTCCGGGTATCTTGACATTGTTGTACCGACCGAGCCTTGTGTAATTCGCGACTGGGAGGGTTCACTACTTTGATACCGGTAATTATACCGCTCAACGGTTGTCGAGGAGAACGGGCCGTATCATGACCCCAGTTGGGTCATTGGTGCATTGGGGAATACTGACCTCTTCACGGTGCAGATTCGCTGCTGGGATATGCGATCAGTTTTGCGCGTCACGGAGGGCGTAAGAGAGAAAAGGAAAAGAGAATAAAAGAAGAGAAGACAGAATGGGGGTAGCTGTCGGTTGAAGCACTACCTGAGTACTCTGTGCATTAAAGCCATACCAGCCATGATTGCCCCGTCGATGTGTACTCCAATATGCGATAAATATTTCTTTTTATTTTTCTCTTTCTCTGTTTTTCTTCTTCTTCTTTTTTTAATAATCAGTTACCATCCGAACGAATTGTACGGTCTAGGTAGGGTGCGGATAATAGTCCGACAATGTCACCCCGGCCACCATGCTTATCCCTGTTGATGCAGCGTCCGATGGTGTTACTGAACGGAACTTGGCCGATTCGGAGCTTTGTCGCTCCAACTGTGAAACGACAGGGATTCCGCTCCTTTGGACATGGATACCCACCGGTACATTTTCGATCAATGGCGTCACCGACAATAATAAAGAGGCTGTTGGCATTGTCAGATGTTAGTCCTGGTACAGTTGTACCTCTACTCGGCATGCTCTGTAACCACTGCCTTTAATTAGTACGTACAAGCCCCTTGGGAGTAACGATCGAATTAAGCCAATGATGCCTCAGTCAAGAATCGTTTCGGGTGACCGTCAGACGCCACACGGGCATCAGCCATTGTCTCCTCATAGTTGAAAACAGCTCCCAGAGGTGACGACGGATATAAAGAGATGCCAATCACATGTGAAGTGTATGTAGCATAAAGGGTCGAAACGGTACTAATCTCCATCCGGAATGAAACCTATCATGGATGGGATGAACCAAAGGGAGGGGAGAGAGGACGTGGTACTGCCACCCGATAAAATGCGTATTAAGCATAATTCTTTCTATAATGTATGCCGACTGAGCCGTTTGGTGTAACAGTGGAGTGAACATGAAGTCGACACGTATGTATATTGGGGGGAGAGAGAGAGTACTACTCCGTAGATGGGTCAATGATACAAACTGCTCTATCCGAAATAGGATAATGAACTAGGGCGGAGCACTGTATAAAAAAGGCAGGGTAGGGTTGTTCCATAAGTGGAAAAAGATCATGGAACGGGAAGTCCACCCCCGGCTTCACAGATTGGGTTTCAATCCGCGAAGCTCGTACTCGAGTACCCTGACCCACTAGCTACACGGCCACTAACTTCCTAGTCACAGCCTTAGGGATTAGCCGCTTTATATGCGAACATGACAAGTTCTACAATTACCTGCTCGGGGATAGTCATCTCAGTGAGCGCGCCTTTTGCTTCGAAACATCCCTTGGTGTGGTATGGTTGGGGCCAGGACCATGATGATGGAGCCTCTGGGCGATTCTAGCCTCTATTCAGCTTGGTTCACAACAAGCCATCTTACGTGTACAGTGCAAGTAGTAGTAGATCGTAGCCAGTAGATGGCCTCCTTGCTATGGGAGCCACCACGAGTGGGTTGGGCTGTCGGTGGTTGTCCAGTCACACGAGTTTCGTCCTGCCACGCTCCGAGCGAAAATTCCGGAAAAACCCCCCGGCCGTCCCAAGGCAATGGATGAGCCTATATCGCTGTGATCCATCGGAGCCAGCCAACAAACTTCAAAGGGCAAATCTTCGTGGCAAGGTCCTCGCGTGGAAAGCGTGACCATGGAACAAGCCTGGCGCATATGTACTACTACTACTACTAGCAGTAGTAGTAGTAGTAGTAGTAGTAGTAGTAGTAGTAGTAGTAGTAGTAGTAGTAGTTGTTGTTGTTGTTCTATTAGTTGTTGTTCTATTAGTTGTTGTTCTATTAGTTGTTGTTCTATTAGTTGTTGTATTAGTTGTATTACTCCGTAGTAGTTAGTACATTAGTATTAATGGTTTTTCTCTCATCTATCGTTGGCTTGTAGTTTGGATCCAATCATTTCGTGACGTGCAGTCCAAGAATAACTTGTTACTGGAAACGGAAAAAGAACAGGTCGCCGCTCGATACCCGGTTTAGACTAGTGTCAGTGGGAGTGGATCTCGGCGCCGGGGCCCTTGTCCCAACATGGCATGACGATGATATCCAATAATCTACCAACACTGCCGTAGTTGAGGTCCATTTTAACAACCCCTCCCCACTCAAGGTATCCGCATTCTAGAGCATTTTCTTTCTTGAGTGGTTCCTCACAATAGGAAGCCGAGGAGAACTGGGGCAAAAGAAGGTCTGGACGAAAACTTCCGTAAGCATTCTGAGCGCAAGCGGAGGCGATCGGCGGAAACGTGTCTCCATTCACTGCGACCTCTTTCCTAGTTAGGGATATTGTAGATAGCCTTGCATGAGGTATTGGTTCAATTCGTACTTGCGTAAATGGCAGCCAGGAGCACAGGGCTCCCCTCCCCCCGTCAACTACCGCAGCCTTGCCAAGGGAGGATCCCATAAAACAACAAGTGATGGACCCACCTGTAGATTAACCGATTCATGAACAGGTACGATAAATAGTCGGTGCAACATCCAAGCTAGGAAAGGGTGGTTGACGGCGGTCTTCAATTTTTTTGATTTCGCGAAAGATGCGCCGACTTGAGAACGTCGAGATAGTCTCCCGAATGAAATGACATTGCCGTGACAAAATATACCTATGACGAACGCCCCCCCCCTTCCCCTCCCCACTCTTCACCATCACTCTTGAAGAAGTTGCTGTGGAGATATGCCCGCGCGGTGAATTCTCCAAGAATCATTTCAAACCAACAATTGTGAATGCAAGTGTCGACGGACTGGGGTATGTCTCGCAGTTTGCATAGTTTCTGGGTCAAAGGGCGTCCTTTGTCTTACATCTCACGCCTACTAATCCATTCGGTATAGGGCAGATCGCATTGTTCTCATTTCTTTGTCCCACTGTGGTATATGTATGACTCGAGGACCAAGGCTCATCTATATACATCATCTTCCTTACCCAGTACCAAGCCGTCGTCACCAACCGTCTAGCGCCTTGCGTCTCAATACATAATCATGGTCAAAGAAATCAGTCCCATCTCTTCGCCTAAAGAGCCCAATATGGAAGAATTAGAGCTCATGGTCCAGTGGTGTGCGGCAACATATCGCTCTATATCCCGGGATGCGACGGTGGAACGGATCTGGCGTGTCATCGTGCCTCGAGAAGCAATCCACCACCCCTTTCTAATGTACGGCATTCTTGCACTATCGGCACTTCATCTAGCGTCTAATAGCAGTGGCGCTACCAAAGAAAACCACTTGATCACAGCTCGGTCTTATCAGAGTCAGGCCCAGACCAGCCTGGAGAAGATGAAGGGTAAACTGAACGACTCCAACTCAAACGCAGCGTTTGCTTTATATCATATTTTAATCGTGTCTGCATTTGCTTTTCCCCTCACGAGAGAACCACATCAAGATCAAACCCCTTTAGACGACCTTTGTGAAGTATTCCGCCTCACTAAACCATTTGGGGATACAATAACCGCAGTTATCGATCGGGTCAAAGCGGGGGAAATGAAGAAATTAGTTGAACCCAGCGATCAACCACCGCGCATGCCCGACACTTCACGGCTCGCGACAATGGCGCTTCTTGGGATAAATGCGACGTTGGCCCACCAGAACCCGGCGCACGAGAGGGACGTTTATAGTCTCACCATTACATACTTGGGAGAGTCGCTAGGCAAGCTTGCAAGAGGCGGAGAGATCATGATTGTCGCGTTTCAGTGGATCCTTCAGATTCCGGCGCGATTTATTGACTTGCTTAGAGAACGACAACCGTTCGCTTTAATTGTCCTCGGTCATTTTGCCGTGATTCTTCACTCCTTAAGAGAGCACTGGTGGATGGGTGAGTGGGGCGCCAGACTCATCAGCCAGATTGGTCAACTTCTCGATCTGAAATCGAGGCAGTCTTTGAGCTGGGTCCTCGACGCTACGGGGTGCTATATTCCCCAGCCTTGAGACCATAGTCGGCCCGCTTCTAATACATTGCCATAGCAGCCAGTCGACGGGGATATACGGTTAGGCAACACTTGAACTGCGCTTCTCAAAAAATGGAATATTGGTAACAAGCCATACATAGGGCTAGCTGATTCTCTTCACATCTGAGCGATAAAACGTGGGCATATCTTAAGACAACGGGGATCAATCCCGTGAAGCCAAGCGGACTTAGCGGTGTACGGAGGGATGGTTTCATTTACCGAGGCTCAATCGAAAATAGTCGCTGGCACAAGGCAACAGATCGCAGCAGGCCTGGGATCAAGCCATGATTTTTGTGTTGTGGATGGAATGTATAACTATCATGATGAGACGACCTTAGTTAATCAATTTATTCGGGGATTGACCAGCGTAAAGGCGAAGAATGTATCGTGATAAGACTATGAGATTTCATTGGAGTGGCTATTTGGGCCACACACGCATCATAAGCATGGACTAGTCCTACTAAGATCCTCGTAGTACACGGTAGATCTTATCCAGAACTTCTATTCGGTCGACCTGCACAAGTCAAATTAGCGCGGATACCTAAGTAGTAACGATAAGACTCCTAGCATCCATTGGTGCATCAGAATGAACGATGGGTATAAATAAGCACGGTATAAAACCACCCAGATTGGCTGGTTTTTTTCTTTTTCTTTTCTGACTTCCTAACACTCCTCCAATTCAAACAAACATGGGTATTCATTAAATCTAATAAGAGGTATGAAAAGGAAGGGGAATAAGAGGCGAGAGACAAGACAAATAGGACACTGAAACGAGGTGGCACGAAAGTGGAAGAAAGAAAAAAAATCCACACCAGCGGCACTTCTCTCCGAGCCACAAGTCAAGGCCATGCACTGCCAGCAGCGCTCCGCTCCGAATATGTCACGATAGACGCAGTTCAACGTCTCACCGGTCAGAATAACGAAGGCCGAACTGAAAAAGAAAACAGGATACTCCTCCACACAGAAGAATTCGACTCGAGACATGTCATTTAATGGCAGAGTTTCTCAACTTGACGATGACTCGCTGCGCTTTTCGGCGGCACGCTCAGCATCCTTCAATCGGTCTCTAGACGCGGTGCGAATTCGACGCAGTTGTTCCTCTTGCTCGCGAGCCTTCTTCTCTTCTTCGGGGGATGGAATATACGCATTCGCAGCGCCACCTGTATACATCGGAGTCGCGATCAGCATGCTTGCACAATATCACATATGTGCCGTCGACAACATACCCCGTCCCGTGTGATGAGGAGCCTCCTCGACGCGCAATGGCGGCGCCTCTACATCCTGACTCTCGCGCGCAATCTCTGGGTGCTGGGGATCGTTGACGACCATGTTTCCTGAGCCACCGCGACCGGTGGTATAAATGTCTTGTTTAATCGTGGGGGTGACGAGATCTTTCGGGGAGGTATGGCTTTCGCCGGAAAAGATATTGCCTGCGCCTCGTCAAAATGAGTTCCAAAATCCATGGTTTCATTGGTCTATGTACCTGCGCCTCCGCGGCCATAGGATACGTAACGACTCATGATTGTGGGTAGCCGATTCGGGGAATGTGAATAGCCGGGTATAGGTATACAGAACGTTGGCCGGGAAAGGTTACGATCGGGTAGGAGGGATTGTCGCAATGGGTTTGCAGATAATGGGAGCGTCGCAACTGGGATTCGAAACAATTAAATGGACCCGAGAAAACAGGAACCAACGAGGTAAACAGTGCCGACACGCAGTGGCGAAGGGGAAAATTCTGTAAGTTTGATCGGGGCCAAGAAAGCAGCCCCTCTGGAACCCCAAAAGAACTTATGATGAAAGCCGTCGATTGCTCTTGGCGCCTGACGGGGCAGTTTTTTTGCACGCACGCTTGCGGAATGATGTGATTTCGGGGGCTCTTATCTAATCATGCTCATCATGTGCCCTTCCTCTTTGGTCTCTTTGGTCTCTTTGGTGTTCACCTGACCGTGTTGTTGTGGGCTCAACCTTCCATAATTATAAGATAGATCGCTGTGCTCGGGGTCTCATTCCCCACGTTCCCTGGTCCTTTGGTGGATCCACCGGTTGTCCATGATACATTTTTATCGGAATGTACTTGCGATTGTACATTTTGGACGAAGAATCACTGTGACCAGGGGTGGTATACCATAAAAAATATGAGCTCCGCTACTACCTAATGAACAACAGAGTACAACGATTTAGGAGAAGTTCCATTCTACTTCCTGCAGGTGGATAGAGTACGAACCACACATCGAAGTGATGGCACGGCTAGCGCCTTCCGCTGGCCCGCAATGGCCTGCAGGCTTTCCTGAACAAGACACATTACTCCAAGGTACCGTCGGTTAACCTACTTCTTACTAGCTAGTACTACGGTACTTGCCTCAGGCTCACCGAAGGTCTTCCTACCAGCTTTGTATACCGCCCGCAAGAATGTTCTATACATCATCGCTCCTGCTCATCCTAGCAAACCCAACACAAGACCCTCTGCAGCAACCTCTACAAAGCTCCTTCCTTTTCAAAACTGCAATGCCCGACAGGACGACTCTAGATCGCCCAACCTCCAAAATGTCTTCAGCCCATCCCATCACTCACCATACACCCCCATTCATACCACTTATACTTCTACTATAACTACATAGTTGAATCCAATCTTTAACCATCAGCCTCTCTTTTACACTTGATTTCTTATCACTCCTTCTCCATGTGCTCTGACGTGGGACGTCTCATTGTCGAATTCATCGTCTTAGTTTATCTGAAACTTTCTTTCCTAGTATTTTTTTTGGCATTACCGCGTGAAGTCTGGCGGGCTATACACGAGCACATGGCCGCTATAACTAGGCTTGTTGAGAGACGTATTGAGCATTTCATGATGCCCAGGCTGCTTGTCAACGGAGATATATATAACCCCAATATCACTGCTCGTAGGGCCGGGGCACCGTGGCGTCTGAGAGAGAGTGAGACTCGGGATCAGAGCACCAGTGACGATGGCTCCATTGCAACCGGTTCCGATATGCCGGGCACGGCCAGGCGACAGCCGAGGCAATCAGAGCAGGGGTCACAGAATCAAGGACCTCAACGTCGACAGCCGAGGCAGCAACACCCAGAGCCCCAGGAGCAGGAGCTACAACAGCTAGGACCACGACAGCAGTCACCAGAGCTTCCACCCCGTGAACCCATGCCGCGTGAGAGAGTTACACCACAGCAAGGCTCAGGAGAACCCGGTGAGTCCCCTCAACCCATTAATTGTAGTGGCTAGACTTATCTTATGGCCTCCACTTTAGCGCCCATGCCAGGTGTAGAGCAACCTAGAGGGAATACCCTTTCTATACACTTTGAGCCAAATGGAGCACAGCGTATGTATGACTATGTGGGTTGATAGTGAAAAGCAGTGAAACTGATGAAAATAGCTCGTCAATATACGCCGCATGGGCCACCCAGCTCCGACCTGGCGGACCAACCGAACCAACCCACACAAGGAGGAGAGCCCACTACTCCCGGCTCTTTTCCAGTTAGTTAGAGGAAGAGGGGAGGGGCCATTGAAGTAACAATGTTATCGTGGTCACCGGGTACGGGGATTGTCTAAATTGGACTTGAATTACATGCTTTTACTTGGCATCACTTTCTGAATCGTTAGGTAAGTCGTTTGATCCTAGTCGGTCTCGCATCGTGTGTTAACTCATTGCAGGTTTTGGTATTAGCCCAGGATGTCTTACGTTCATTCAGTATCTTGTTTTCTCTAGGTTGTTGGTTTTTGCTTGCGCTGTATCCAACGATAGTGCATTACTATAGTTACAACACGCTCTCTCGTTACGTTGAAGTTAATACTGAAGAATACAATACACTCCATCAGGCGTTCAGCTTTGACCCCTAGCCATAGTAGTCGCCCGGCACCGATCAATAAAGCATGCCTTTGAGCTCCAACACCTTCGAATAAGGGGACGGTGCCTGACGCATTTCTCAGGTAGAGGACATAATCGCCCACTCTGCTCCAACCCTATACCTTGATAACTGGGGAAATGAGATAAAACGAAGTTTCCTTGTAGATACACCTCAGTGTAAAATGGATTAGTCCGAGACACAAACTTGACAGCGGTAGATTGTATGCCTGCAAGTAACATATTTTCAAAGTAATAGCAGCTAGCCTTCATGATTTTTTTTAACATCTGTTGGGGGGGGAACAAATCATAGAAATCTAGAGTGTGTACGTATGTAGTTCATAAGTATGTACAATCATAAAACCTCATTGACATCGCAGCCTCTCATAAGCATATTTCACATAGCCCAGAGCTCGAAGAACTTCTTGTCTGGAACAAATCATCGGCCCCATCGTTGATCTCCACTGGACCGAGCGTCGTCACTGCGGCCAAAAGGTGTCAACCATATGCCCACCATACGGAACCGACTCGTACTCCGAGTAGGCCTTCTCAAACTCCATACTCCACACCCCATGCGCGCCCCGAACCGAGTACTCCCCCTTCCTCCATTTCTTCTCGTCCTCTTTGTACGACGCCGCGCCAACATGCTGCATCTGCGGCGGCGAAATCGCCAACCGATCAAAGCCATATTCATTCGCCAGCCGTTCCAGCGTCGAATCCACCGGTTTCGGTTTCGTGGCATCCTCCATCTTCTTCATATACTCGAGGATCGCGGGAATTTTCTCCCTCGGAAACACCAGCGCCTGCGAGCAACACCCATGACGATTCATCAAATGAACTCCGGGCCGCATCGGCCTCTGCACCGTCACCCGACCCGAGGCAAAATACAGCAGAATGACGCCCGGCACAGCGCCGAAGCAAACTAAGCCCAGAAAAGCGTTGGTGAAGATCTCCTGGGCCGGGCGCACCGACCTCCGCAGGGAAAGACACAGGGCGGCGACCGCGACGGCGACCGCCAGACTCCAGAGAAAATACTCTCTCCAGTTCTCGGTGTTCCAGCCGAGGAACTTCTCCGTGTAGAAGAGACGGAGGTAGAGCCAGTCCGGGTGGACGATGCCGCGACGGACCCAGTCCTGGATGCTGTGGAGGGTCTGGGTGGTGGTGGGGAACCAATTGCGCTGGGCGACGACGTCATCCTCCAACATGAGGAAGTAGGGGGCGTCGGTGGAGTCGTAGCAGGAGCGGAGGGAGAGGGCGTAGTCGATGAGGGATTTTTCGGAGGTGAATTTGTTCGACCGTTCCAGGGCGTGGAGGTAGGATGTGGAGGCGTTCTGCGACTCATAGGTGAGGACGCGGTTGACCGTGTTGTTCACCCAGGGATGATTGTAGTTCGGGTGATCGGTGGGCGTGGTGAGGGCGAACAGGAGGTGGATGGAGATCTTGGAGCGCTGGTGCTGGCTGAGACTGTCGATTAGGGAAGCAATTGTCGTATCGACGTTTTGCGTGAGGGGCCGTTTAACGGTGACGATGCCCACACAGAGGTCTACATGTTCCAAGTCTGCCGTTAGGGGGCGGTCGGGGGTGGTGGTGGTGGTGATCGTCTGGTTGAAGCGCGAGAGATAGTGAAGGGATTCATGGATTCGAGTCAGGCTGTAGGTGGGACGGTAACCTTCTCGTGGCTGGAAAAAGTATGATCCTGGGTCGCGGGCGGAGTTGGCGCGGCAGACGAAAAAGAGGACGAAGTAAAAGACAGCGAAGGTGACTAGGGAAAGCCTCTGCTTTCTGTTGAGCGGACGCATTTGGATATCATCCTCGGGGGTTGATATCTGGCTTCCTGGGAGAGGAGGAGATTCAAGAAAAGGACAAAAAAGAGAGACAGAAATAGAAGGGGAAAAAGTGAATGGGTGAGATTGGGGTTGGCCCGTGAATGATAAAGAAACAAGATAAACTATAATCCCGGTAACTTTTTACTGCATGGACCATGGCGTTATTTTCTTCCACATGGGGCGTTGATACGAGAAAAAAAAGCAACTAAACCCGCCGCTAGAGTCTTGGGACCAGAAACAAGCAACGGGGCAGTGGAGTTCAGCCCAGGCTTCGCCCCCTATCAAGCTCTTGGGCTGCCAGTGGAGAAACGTGCGTCCGGGTGACGATAGACGAAGCAACGGAATGGAATCCCACAGCATTGGCCCACTGCAGGTGACATGGACCATTGTCCATCTATTTCCAGTCCAAGTGAGACATCCTGTTCGACTGGAGCAAACGCGATAACACCATTTTCCTGTTCGAGATTTTTTCTTTTTTTGTGTTTGTTTTCTATTTTTCGCTTTGCGATCTCGCGCAGCCGATAATGTGCCTGTCGCGTCGGAAGAATCCGCGATGATCTGTCATTGGCATGGACATTCCAGCTGCAGCATGGATGGCAGAAGGATGTGCTTTTCTTGGTGGAAACTCTGAAACATATAACAAAATTTCGGCAATATACATGAATGGTCTACCAAGTAAGATAGGCAGGAGTGAACACAAGACGAGGTAGGTGGACGGTAGGCTAGATGTGTAGACTTCTCGTCAAGATGAGGATCTACTTGGGCTGGGGAAGGATAAGAAAGGCATCTAAAACACAAAAAAAACAAAAAAGATGCTGACGAGAGTGGGATTTGAACCCACGCCCCTTTCGAGACTGGAACCTTACTCCAGCGCCTTAGACCGCTCGGCCATCTCGCCTTGGTTGAATTTCACCACCTAAATAGTATAATATATTTCCCACATCATAAACAACAAAACCGAAAACAATTCTTGTCAACCCGTACACCAAAGTGGGACACTATATCTCCACCCCTCCTGTAGCTATTTCATGGCTTGCGTTTGGAATTGTGGGCAACGGGGTAAATCTCATGGTAACCCCGGTTATTACCCAAGAATAAAACAAAACATTGGTATTCAGTGCTGTACCTGTTCAGGGGTCGGTTGCACTCTATATATATCTTGACTCTACATTCTCCCCGTGCATACACCATCAAGATAGGAATACCTACCT
Organism: Aspergillus bertholletiae; assembly: GCA_009193595.1. Taxonomy (NCBI): domain Eukaryota; kingdom Fungi; phylum Ascomycota; class Eurotiomycetes; order Eurotiales; family Aspergillaceae; genus Aspergillus; species Aspergillus bertholletiae. The sequence continues at coordinate 187,621 of ML736174.1, forward strand.
ATCATCCATAGACAGAAAGGGAATATAGAAGAGCCGTGAGAACTTTGACTGATGGCAAATAACGAAGGGGGGAAGTGTTTCGATATCGGATAGTACCCATAGTCAGTCCTGGATACAATTTCTCGGGGAAATATATATAGTATGATGATCAGAAAAGCAAGAGGATTGAAAGAAAAAAGAAGCCTAGACCAGCAAAGCCAGCCGCCTCTTGCCCTGAAACCATGTAACCGGCATTTGTACATTTTTCAAACCCTTAAAAAAAGTTAACTGTGGTCCATCAGGTAGGTATGCAGGATGGGATATAAACCTTGAGCCCCATTAGAATATGCACAGAACGAGATCCAGTTCGAGAAACTGTTCGTAAGATAGTCGCTATAGTTGAAGTTCTCTCCACAGGTATCAAGCACACAGTTGAATGCATTTCTGTATTCATCGTAATCTAACCCCCCGGGCTCTTTCCATGTGTCACATAAACACTTTACATCTTCTTTCTTTGTGCTATTCTTAACTGTCTCGTCGCCGCAAGTTTGGTTCCCCAGAACAAAATTCCACATATAATCGTATTCGCACCCTTGCATGCAGCTGGGAAATGTGTCAAACCATTCTTGCAAGGAACAGGGTGTAAATTTGGGAACAGCCCTAGAAGCATTTGCCATGACCACAAAACTGTCGATCAGCAAGATAATGAGCTAAAGGGCTGTAGGTATAATGGCTATATATCGAGGGATAGTGGCGCGGTGGGGTGGGGGTATCCTGCCTAACAGTTCAAGTAAAGTAGAGGTCTCTACTATAGCAGAGTAAGGATGGATACAGAAAAGCAAGGGCAGAATAAAGGGGGAAAGAAGTGGGTGGACAGTCCATCCTGATATACTCCGTAGTGGGCATGCGATGGTATTAGAAACTCGAATGCTGCCCAAGAGACCGGACCAACGAGAGCTGGCTGCGAAAACAATTTATTACCCAGGAGCTAATGCCTACTAGAATAACCCGATATGGAAGGTTATGAATCACGAGTGTAACTCCAGGAACATGTTTTCTATAACATTTAATTAAATATTCTTGGCAATTTCTGGGTATGGCCCCTGGGATTCTGATATACAAGGCTAGCCTATTCCCAAGAGGGCATGCTGTGCGGAACCGAGCCAGGGCACGTGTGGTGGCTTGGAATTTAGGTAATGGATTGAATGAATCTCTTGTGTTCCTCTTTTTTCTTTTCCTTTCCTCTCAACACCCTCCTTTTTCCTCTTCCTTTTACTTCGCTTGGTACTGTTGCTAATATGGCTCTAGGTTCCAGTTTCCATTGGTCTACTCCTGCGTTAACGACGAAGGCACAGCCCCTATGTAGGACTTCACTAATGCGACCAACCAGGGCGCTAACGGCTAAGTGATTTGGCAATTTAAGCGATGCAACAGGATACTTAGAGCGCAGTTCGCATTGGGCCCGTGCAAAGGGAGGCGGAAACCTATGATCCATTTCAATTGCCTCAATCTAGATTGAAGCGTGATGAAATAGCTCACCACAAGCGAGAGCGGAAGGGCAATAGAAGCAGGCTCTGAGGTGGGCGAATGAGAGAGGCTTTCGGCCGTGTCATAAAACTGTCTTCGGGCGAGGTAGATAATTCATGCTGGAGAGCTGAGGATCATCATACTTGACCAGGCCACTCTTTCTTACCCATTATACACACCAGGCCTCTCCGGAAGAAGCCAAAGGGAGGCACTGGCCAAGGCTGAGGACATATTTACATGTCTAGTGTACTGTTTGGCCGAAGGTCTAATGCTCGGCGAGAATGATATTGCAATGTCACATAGTGCCCACGAAGGACACTGTACTGGATGTATACGGCATGGCATCTTTAAACCACATCCCTAGTTGGGGAAGCTAACGCAATGGTGGAACCATCTTCCGTGATATCCCCGACATCCCATCTAGCGTGTGCTCTGACAGAAGTGTTGGTTGGCCTTGTAGAATACGCCGTCTTTACTTAGCACCTTGATGGTGCTACCCAGCGGTTATACCCGTGTCCGCGTCGAACGTCCAATGCAGCTGGCGATGAGGAGGCGCACGATTTGGTTATAAAAGGGTGGTACTATGTCTCCTATTCTGCCTCATGGATAACCATCCACCCTAAAGAGTGGGCTTTCGATCGTCATCTATATTTTATCTGCTTTTCATGTCTCGTTTATCACGTCTCCAGTCTGGTTACTTCTTGTTTGTGTCTCCATATCTCTCACTGCCAATTTGTCTTCTTTAATTCGTTTTTTAATCTTTGTTCTTCCTCCCTGGTTTCCTTTGTAATAATTTACCTATTTTGACTCTACTTCCTCTGCGACACAGAGCTACGCTCTTTCCCTACGTTTCAAGCCTCCCGAATCCCGAGCTTCAGCCGACCATGCGGTTTACTGGACCCACGAGCCTAACGGCTTTCTTCGTGCAGGGACTGCTAGTGAGCTCGGTGATTGCTCGCAGGAATAACATAAACCGCTGTCCCGAGCCTTGCAGCCTTAGCATCAACCCACATGACTGGATCGACTACCACACTTTGGACCGCTTGACTTGGTGCAATGAAACGATGATTCTAGACTTCGCTATTTATACACCTCTCGACGATACCGATAAGCAGTCTACTATTTTTGCATGCAAGGCAAATGATAAGAACACGATCCATGGTAATGACCAGTACCAGTTAGCTGTATCAGACGAACTCCTTGAAGAGACTACTCTATCCCTTGAGGGCGGAACTTGGGGAACACATGCTGCTCTGCCTAATGATGATTTAACTCAAGTCACCATTAACAGTGTAAAGACTTGGCTCGTAGGTTCTCCAAGATCCCACCAAGACCACATCTTTGGTTCCTCTGGGAAGACAGTCGTTGGGCTGTACATTGGAAGCAAGATACAACGCGCTACGGCTGTTGATTCTGTCGCGGAGCAGATGTTGAAGTATATCGAACAGAAAGGGATTTCTTCTCAAATTGTCTTACAGCATTGTGGATCTAATGCTGATTATATCCTTGGAATGGTCATCAACATGGACGGCGACCTTCCGAATGTCCAGCAGTCTGTCCGCACCTGGAGCGACGGTCAATGCGTGCAGGGCTTTGACAACGAGGCCCAGTTTTCCGAGATATTCGTGCCAGTGGCTCCAACGATGAAGGCCAGTGGTCTGAGACTGAAAGATAAAATCTCAGCTGATTCCTACCGATTGGAAGGCCGAGAAACCACCTGTGACTACATTCAGGTCGTGTCGGGAGATTCGTGCGGCTCCCTCGTACAGAAATGTGGGATCACGGCAGCAGAGCTCGCTAAATATAACCCGGACCCCAATCTGTGCTCAACCCTGGCTGTGGGTCAGTATATCTGTTGTTCTCAAGGTGATCTTCCAGACTTCTCGCCAAAGCCGTATCCAAACGGTACATGCTACACGTATCAAGCGCAAGCTGGCGATTATTGTGCTAAGATTGCCTCTGAGCATAGTCTCAGCGTCGATGATATCGAAAGCTTCAACCCTGAAACTTGGGGCTGGATGGGCTGCAATAATTTGCAACTCGGTCAAAGACTTTGTTTGAGTAAAGGCGACGCCCCTTTTCCTGCTCCAATTGCCAACGCTGTTTGTGGACCTCAGGTACCTGGGACTAAGCAGCCGGGCAACGATGGACCCTCACTCTGGGTGGGTCTTAATCCATGCCCGCTGAATGCCTGCTGCAATGTGTGGGGCCAGTGCGGTATCACACCTGAGTTTTGTTCTGTAACCAAGTCCCCAACAGGTAACCCAGGAACTGCTGCACCTGGCAGCAATGGATGCATAGACAGCTGCAGCCTACTGGTGACCAATATCGAAGCCCCAGATCAATTTGCCACAGTTGGATATTTCCTTGGCAGCAATACGGAGGACAGAGAATGCCTGACATTGGATGCCTGGTTTATGCCGACACAACAGTTTACCCATATCCAGTTCGGCTTTGGCGATATCGCTTCAGACTATTCGATTAGTGTCAAGAAAGGGAATGACCAATTCAACTTTTTCAAGTCTATGGGCGGTTTTAAGAAAATTATATCTTTTGGCGGATGGGAATTTTCGACCTCGCCCCAGACATATCAGATTTTTCGCCAGGGGGTCAAGGAGGAGAACCGTGCCAAAAGAGTAGAGATGCTTACGGTGGAGCTGTTGAAATCGACCACTTTGAAGCCATAGACACATTACCGGATTGTTTCTACAATCTGCCAGTACTGTACGTTGAGCCTTCCAAATCCAGCCGGCCATCCAACTCCCCATGTGGTGTATGGGCTACGAACTACACTTCATCAGATGGTGATACACCTCAGGTCGGGTCCACATACTTGCCACCCAATTTGCACAGCCTGTTTACCATTTCGTACTGCACATGCTATCCACCAACGTCTCCCTACTGTAATAGGCTCCTGGACATGGACTCGGCATTGATTGCTCCTGGGAACACCACTAACGAAACACTTGATGGAATTTGGTAGTTGAAAATATGTTGCTCCTCAGAAACATCAACGGCCCTGGAATGAAGACTATCTTGTTTGGGATACTGATTTGTGAGCGGGCATTGTTTCGGGAGCTGCCGTGAAGAGAAAGCGGGGCGGAGTAAGGCTTCGCATGTGTTTGTATATCTAGGTAGGATACTGGTAGAATATGCTAGCATTAGGAATTTAAAGCTTTACAGATTGAAACATGAGCGAAAGTATCCGGCAAAAAGCCAAAAGACATGCTACCATGGTAAACAACGGGGTTTAAATGGTCCGGAAAGGTGAAAATCGCGTTGAGCACCTTGCTATATAACTTTATGAGTAGCGTTAGGAATTGACACCTGTAGTTGAACGACGGGACGCCTTGCACGCTGCAGTGGTTACAAAATTATTAGTGATGGGATACGCGATTCGAAGTTGCCCGAGTAAATCGGAATTCTTTTAGTTGGGCCAAGCAATTAGTAGTGTTAGTATTCGACAGAGCTTCAAAATACTACCAGTAAACACTAGCAAGTCTACACACCTGCTAGTTCAGTGGCTACCTACGCTACCTCTACCTATAGATCCAGCCCTACCTAATATACTACTATCTACAGTCAGGCCGCGCATACAAGCGCCAATGTACTTACAGAGTTCCAGATTTGATTTCTACAAAGGTACTAGATATGCAATGGTTTTGTTTGGGAATAGCCACCATTATTTAACTCTGGAGTGTGACATCGGGGGGAGGTTAGATTAGCATATATTTAGTAGAAGTTATACTACACTATACTATAGGTATTATAACCAATTAACTGTACTAATTAAGGTTATGAAACGAATTGGCGGGGCCAGGGAGTCGGAGACGGATAAGCTTAGGTATAACTAGCGATTGGATCCACTCTCAATGCTGCGACTTTTGGTTAGTTATAGGGATGCCAAGACAGGCAAATGGGGCCGCTAAAGGATAACCTAATCTAATCTACTTCTATCAGGTCGATGGCGGAAATACGGGCTGTCCTGGGTTCAGGACACCCATGGCGCAAGACACTCTCCACAATTACCTGGCTAACTATAATTTGTAAACCGGGAGGTTTTTTTTACTCTTCTAGTTGCTAATTACCCCTATTGATGGATATTTCTTTGTTATTAACTCTGTGTAGTTTGACCTCTCAAATAGGTGGATAATGAATATTCTAGACATGTTAGAAAGGCTGGTCTTGGAAATGCCACTGATATTGCACTGCCTAAAAAATTTACAAATTCCTGAGCGAGAAAAAACCTCCTTGAATTCATAGCAGAGCTATAGATTATGCCAGATGATCCTTGGTGATGCGAACCATGACTGGCTTCTTATTAACAGCCAGGACAAAATCAGACCATTCGATACTTGTTTCATCTGTCTCGAAGAGTTCCATGTCAAAGCGTAGAAAGAAGAGAGCTAAGCATAGATATATTTCCATATAGGCAAGGCTGTTCCTTCTGTTAGTATAAAAAGGGAAAAAAAGGAAGAAAGAAATGGATGGGGGGACTTGCTTGCAACGCAATGACGGCGCCCTTTGCCGAAGGCCACATTCCAGTTATCTAGCTCTCTTGCGGACTCCCCGAGCCAGCGATCAGGATTAAGCCTTTGGGGATCTGGGAAAAGAGTGGGATTGTTATGGACGCTTAATGTGCTCATTGATACGATTGTCTGTGCATGATCAGCTTGATTTCATGGCAGCGGTATTGGTTTTCAATAGATGAGCGACTCACTCCTCCTGGATAAACTGTGATTGGACATACACCCCTTCATCAGGCACCACTCGTGGCAGATTTCCCGGAATACCAGAGGAAATTCGCAAGGTCTCCTTTATGATTGCTGTCTAGGAATGCAGAATCGTTTCTTAAGAATAGTCCATATAACACGGGGAATGATGAAGTTGCCTTACGAGGTATGGCAGGTTTTTGATCCGGTGCCAGTCAAACTCTTTATTTATAGCTGTTGAAGCGCCTTCCAGCTCGTTACGCAGCCGGGATAGTATCTCAGGAGCACTGAGAACATGATAAACCGCATAGGAGAGGGTATACGCCGTTGTATGGCTTCCACCGATGGTGAACAATAATGCTTCATTAATCAACGCGTCCAATCCCATACCAGGATAATTCTTTTCTTGGTCAGGCTCTCTCAGAAGGTGAAACATCGTTTTCTTTGCTTGGTGAGTGGACTTCTCTTGATTTTGGTCCAAGACATTTTCCACTAGAGATTTGCATTGCTACTGAACCCGTAAGCATTTAAATGAATGACTCCTCGGAGAGATCATTTTATTTTATTTTTGTTTCTAACCTCGGCAAGATTGATGTGGCCAGGGAGCAAATGCTTCTTGACTCGATTAGGTAAATTAAGACAGATCGCGCCCAGTATGGGGAAGTTTTTGGCTACTCTGTCAGTTAATATTGGACTTTCTCGTACAGAAGAGTGTATCGGGGTTCATGTTTTTTTTTTTTTTTTTTGACTTACTGAAGCGCATTCTGAACGCAAATTCGTCAATTCCAGTCAGAAAGGCTGGATACTCGTCATTCGACTCGACCAGGTTTTTTGAAGCTCCAAAACTGATATCGCAAACTTTTCGTCTTTGCCAAATCGTGCTCCAATCTCAATCTTGTACTCTAAAGTTTAACGCTTTTATTTCCTTTAAAAGTACAGTATTCCATAGTTCGTGTTTCATGACCTTATCTTCTTGCCTCTTCCGTGCTGTCGCTAGAGCTAGTGCAATGAGCTCCAGGGTTTGTAGATTCAGAATGGCTGACACCAATATTCGAATAACCGTTGCTCCTGGACAGTGAACTTGTCCACTGGTCACCGGCAGACTAAGCGCAAGCAGCGAACCCTTTTGAGGACATGTCGTCCCCACCCCTAGCCTATGGAGATATTGTATTTAGCTTGATTAGAAAATGCTATACGAGGTAGTAAAGAGGGCCCTACCTGTGAGGACTGGATCCGGTAAGAATCAGACTTTGTTATCTCGTGTTTTGGCATTATGGTGGTTTATTCAAGAAGAGCTTCGGATGCCCCGACATAGAATCCATCGGGCAGGTCTGTTTGTATAGCCGAACCTGGCTTATTCAAGACTTCAATCAAGCAGGTTACGCGACCAAAAGGATCACGCGCCGTAGGAGCCCTTCTCACGAATCAAGTTTGTTGATTTCCAGTTCTTCCCAAGGTCCCACCCAGGTTTTCAGCATTATTCAGACAGCAGTGGAGTAGGCAGCCTCAACGCTGCCTCTGCCTAGCGGGATTGAGGAGCAGATGGTTTGTGCGTACAGGGAAGGCAAGGTACGTACTGGCGTCGGCGCCAGAACCTTGACGGTATTCCTGACGTGCTCTTCTGTCTCGATGGCTTCGAGGGATCCCATGTCCGCGCCGCATTGGCGGGCTGCAACGAGCTATCATGGTGTCAGCATAATAGCTACACTGTACGTTTCAAGATCAACACAAACCCGTTGCAGCGCTGCTTCATACCCCTCAATCGCCAACGCACCCGTCCTTGAAATAATCACAATATCACTTCCGCCATAAATCAAATCCCGGCCTCCGACACACGCGCGGATTCGTGACTTTCAAGTCCTTCACAGAGACAGTCAGCAAAACTCCCCCTAGCGAAAGGGTCATCTGTTTTAGTAAATAAGGAATAGGAGTCATATGGCTCTATTTTCCTTTTACATTTTTGATTTCTGTCTAGGCCCTCTTGGACGCCGGTCTGTACCCATGCGGCGAGATGGGTGTGCAAACAAGATGCTTTTGGGTTTAGGAATTGGAACGCAAGGGCGGGTTGTCTTTCACATTGGACAAGTGCTTAAAAAGGTGAACAATGGCGTACTCTCTAACATTTCCCGTTGGCGGTCCAGTTCAATGACCAGGCGCTAAAGCTGCTGCTCGACCTTGTCTTTGGCTTCCACACACTCACCCGGTACCAAAGTCCTCTCTTCAACTTCCTGGATCTCCAGTTCAGCCTTGGGTATGACCTCCTTGAGCTTGCGGATACTCGTTGGAATATCCTCTGGGTCTAGCGACTCCTCACCGCTAACCGACCTAAATGTCTTCCCTGGACATGTCCTCTGTGCGTCTGCAACGGCAGCTTCGTAGGACTTTTGGAGTACAGCGATCTTTTTCTCTTTCACCGGCAAAACACCCTTGTTCTCACCAGAACAATTGGGGGAGTGGGGCGTCAAGGTTCGTATAGATAGTCCAACTCTCCCCCCTCCCCCCCCTTTGAATCCCAATTTTAATAAAAGTAGCTCGCAATCTACCCCGGCGCAGCCGGAAAATCTGTCCTACACACGATTCAGCGTGTGTACAAGTATCTCATAAAGAGATGGGCAAGGATGATGCCGATGCGCCAGGGCTGGATTCAAAAGGGTTCTTTGATGTTATGAGGTTGCAGAGGGAAACGGAGATTGATCGGCTCGCGGGGGGTGTTTCGTTTTAAGGATGGGGCGTAGTTTAGTAGTAATATATCTAGACTTCTGAATGAACACATTGGCCCATTCTGTGGACTTCACGGGGGTTATTTGTTTCATATACCTCATAATTATCTGGTGAGGTATTTCATTCCTCTAAGTCTGTTCGAGATTTTAAACAAAGGTAGAAAGCAGATCCATTCTTTACATATGGAAATTGATATAAAAGGCTTATCTATCCAGGACCCTTTTTTTTTTTTTTAATGAGTGGAGATTAGAAGTATAAGCAGATAAGATTATGTGATTGTAAACAGATTCAATTGGAAGGTGCACAAAATCTGAAAATAAGAACATGACTATCCTGATACCTAAGCGCTAGTATACTATTCCTGGTCTATGAAGTTCAGAGGGAAGCCAAAAAAAAAAGCTCTTTCACCTTTGAAACACACCCAAGATGTTTTAATTGACATTCAAGAGCCTTGTTCTCGTGCTCCGTATGGGCAGTACCTGACGAGGCCTTTGGGACCGAGTTGCAATGGGTCTCAAAGATTCGCAGCTCCAAGCTGGCCTGGCGGCCTTTCAACAAGCATGACATCTGTCAGAGCCGGGTCTCTTCATGTATGTAGCCTTTCCCTAGGCACTTCACAAATCCAGAAAGAGAGCTTCCCCCGAGTCATCAAATTGTACCGTAGTGATGAAGGGTTCCCATGACGACATTCTTGATGTAAGGGCGCTTCCGCCGTACTTAATCAGGGTAGCAGTACGCCGTCGGCGCCTAGTAGGCCAACGGGCTTCAGGATGACTAGTACGAGGAGGTTATATTGTGTTCAGATAACTAGGAGAATTGTATATATATAAATTGGAACAGAACGAATCGCTTGAGGATTTGAGTCCTCTACGCGATCGAAACTAGATAGTGCGTTTTGGGTGGGCCGTCTCGCCCCCAGCGCCTCGCTTGCGGTGCGGTATTTCTGCCTGAGGCGGCAAGCTGAGTCATCCGCCGTTACAACTAACTAACTACCCCCCCCTCCGGAAAAACGAACCGTCCCGGTTCATGCCTTATCTGTCAGGCAGTCAACACAATATTTTCGTGGGCCGCGCAGAACACCGAACACAGCCTATTCAAACATTCAACAATAGGATTGTTGTGATTCATTGAATCACTTCATAATAGGCCAGAATAGGTAGTACACAGGAAATCCGCTTTCGGAATAGCGTCGTAGCGCTTTCGCTTTATATAATTATAGCGTCTTTCATAGCCACGTTCACCTCTTCGGACCACTTTGAAGGTGAACTCTGTGCGGTAAGTTTTTGGCTTCATTTCCCTGTAGGGGCACCGCCGTGGCTCCAAATTGACGGTGTTTGTTGTTTTGAAGATGGCCAAGAGAAAGAACGCTGTTCGTGGTGCGGCCAAAGCCTCCCAAGAGGCCAAGAGGGTCCGGCTGGCCGGGCCAGAGAAGGTGAGTTCTTCGTTCTGAATAGCTTCATCCGTCGTGTAGGCGGCGGGGCGCCTTCGCGGACAATGGGCCTAATTTTGCGTTTCTTAGAACCCCGTGCCCCCCCCTTCGCCTCCTCCTCAGCCTCCTTCTCCGCCTCCTCCCCCCTCCACCGAGGTAAGTGTCCCCTGTGTTGGAAAAAGGCAAGTTCTGAGAGGTTTTATGGTTTCAGGGCCAGATGCTCCCCCCCCTAGAGGGGAATCTTGCGGTGCCTTCGCCCCCCCGGGGGTCTCCGCCGCCGCCGCCGTCGCCTCCGGCGCGGTCTCCGTCTCCCCCCCCTCAGGGGTCGTCTTCGGCGCCTCCCAGTCCTCCCCCGGTGAGTGTAACTAGTCTGATCCGACGGCGAATCGACAGAGCAACGCTGACAGTCTTTCTTAGGTGCCCTGCACGCGTTGCACCAAGGTGCTGTTCGAGGGGACTATCAATGGCATTGTTGGGCCCTTGGCGTGCGTGTCTCGGGGTGCCGGGCGGCCCTGCGTGCGGTGTGCGCGTTTTGGAAAGACGTGTCGACCTCTACCTGGACCCGCGCGGGCCGAGGTCGCCCAGCTGCAGGCCCTTCCTCCGAGTATGGAGGCCGTTGAGGCTACAGAGGCGCTTGCAAAGCGAATTGAGGAGGCATATCGCCGACTCGATAAGCTGAGCAAGACGCATCCGTGTCTCCCGGCGTTGCGGAACCTAAACCGCAATATTTTCCGCTTGCTTAACGAGCAGCGGGAGCTCGGTGGCAAAGAGCCTCTTCCTGAAGGCGACTTGGAGGATTGGGAGGGTTTGTGGTAGTTTATTCGTTTGTTTTTCTGTTTATTTGTTCTGGGACCCGCTGGCGGGCATCCCGCGCTGTGCCCTCGGGCGTTTTTATGTTTTTTTTTTTTTTTCATTTGTTTATTTAATAAAGTTGTTTTGATCCTTCCGGGTAGTCACGCTGACTGTATATAGGCTTGTAGCTCAGGACATTCTTATTAAACCTCAAAACCCTGTGGGAGAAGGAGGAAGAGTTATGCCGTCGCATCAGGTGAAGGCATATCAAACCCTGTGGGAAAAAGATCGTGTTCTTCAACTTGACCGACGGGGTGCCTCCGGCACCTCACTGGCTTCCCGATATACCTTAATAGCTTCAGGAGCGTTCTTGAGATTTTCTTTTAGCTCCTATGAGTTCTCGTAACTCGGCCATCCTTTCCACTTGACAAGATACTGCAGTTTCCGGTAATACCTTCGGTGGGCAAGCACTTCTTCAACTTCCCATTCTTCTTGATCATCGATGATAACTGGTTGAGCTTCCGCGGGTTCGACGCCTGCGCGCCGATGGTATGGCTTCAACAACGAAACATGGAAAACCGGGTGGATATGTCCATACGCCTTTGGCAGTCGCAAGCGGTACGCCTGCTTGCCGACGACCTCGGTGATTTCGAATGGCCCGTCATACTTCAGGTCCAGCTTCTTGCTTGGTCGCCACGATTTGATGTTTCTGGTTGAAAGCAGCACTTCCTGGCCGACGCGCAATTGCGTAGGCTTATGGCGTTTGTTATATCCTTCTGCCTGGCGTTTGATTGATTTCTGCAGATTTTCTTCCAGTTTCGCTTGGATATCGGCGAGGCCTTTGAGTCTCAACTCTACCGCTGGGTTCGATAGGTTTGGCCTGATAGTCTCGCTCCCGGGGAGCGCCGGCTCCACGCCTTGCCAAGCCATAAAGGGGGAATATCCCGTAGATGCATTCTTGGCATTATTGTATGCAAACTCCGCTGTGGGCAGCCAGTCTGCTCAATCACTCTGTTGGTAGTTCGTATATGTCCTCAGATAGGTCTCAAGCGTTTGATTCTGTCGTTCGGTCTGTCCATCCGTCTGCGGGTGGAAAGCGGTGCTCATTCGGCCCTTTATACGCAGTCCTTGGCAGAACTGCGTCCAATAGGCACCAGTAAAAAGTGAACCTCTATCTGTGACTAGGCTCCGCGGAGCACCGGTCTTACAGATAATCTCATCTAGGAATATGTTAGCAAGATCTTCTGCGTTGACGGTTCCAATTGTGGGTAGATATCTCGCAGCTTTTGTATATCTGTCCACCACCACTAGGATTGCATCATATACGCGCCCCTTTCGGGCTGACAGCGGAAAGCCGGTGATGAAATCCATAGTGAGGTCTTGCCAAGGCATCGGCCGTACTCAGGCTGCTGGTGGCTTTGGCTAGCGTGCTGTCAATTGTACCCGCCATCTGATCATGTTTACGCCTGATCATTCTCCTAGGCTGCTAATAAACCCCACATGGACCATGCGGCCCAGACACCCCGCCACCCCGCAGCGTACCAAAGCGGCTGGATCGTATATTCACCGGCTTCGATTGCACTCCAGATATAGAGCGCCGCCAACCCTGCATTGTGAAGAAAGAAGCAGGATCCAACGATAAATCCGACCCTAGAGTGACGAATATGATGCTTTCTCAATAACCAGCAATTCAACACAAAGGGCAGAAACGAGACGCCCGTCACCCGCATCCAGAATCTAGTCAACGGATGGGCCAGCTCTGATCGTTTGGGAATGACAATCGATGAAGTCATTATAAAAGCAAATGCGTCGAACCCCTGTACAGCTAAAGCAGAGCCGTACATGAAACGGATCGACAATGGTTGACGTGGATCCTATTGGTTCGTTGGACACCAGTAAAAATGAAGGAAAAGTTAGGATCGACTTACCATTCTTGAATCACGCTGTTTAAGTGGTACTTTGATCCGTAAGCGTATCTTGTGGGATTTCTTAACGTGAGGGTCTCTGGAAGTACATAGAAGAGTGGTCAGAAAGTAGAAATGGTGGAAAACGAGCACTTCGCATTTCGTAATACTATTGGTGATCACCTGACACCCGATATATATATTAAAGTTAAAAAATAACAATAATTAACGGATCAAAACATGGCTTGTCATATGCTTAATTAACCATGAATAGATATCGGCAGGCCGCAGAGCCCATTATGGGTCCGATCTCCTATAATCCAATCCAATCTAATCTAAAATCTATCTGAATGATCTATGGATTATGTATATTGGTACCATCTCTTTGCCGCTTCTCCTCACACTCTCAAATGCTGCCTGGTGTTCCTCTGCATCGATTAAGAAAAAATGAATAAGTGAATGGTCTTGACTGATAGCAGAAACCGGTGGCTGAGAATTGTTTGGCTCTATTTTGTGAAAGAACGCAGTATCGATTGTTATTTGACCGTGAGTAGTTATTTAATCTCAATAAATCCTACCAGACGACCCAGATCTGGTTACAGGTCTTGATAATAGAATATATCATGGAAAGGCTTTAAGGAAATATATGGATTTGGATCCCTGATACTTGATAATAATCAGCTTAATTGCCAAACTCACCGAGCACTTCTGCGCACTTTTCTGGAGTATTTCAAGAAGAGATAACGGGGACTACAGAATGGAGAACATTCTCGGTGGATATTACGCTTTTGAACACAAGCTGTATTGAGCTCCGGCAGGAAATGGAACAAAACAACCTGCTTAATCTGGTAGTGGGTTAGTGACAGTGTTCTTACTTTGTACTCAGCATTTTATATTGTGTCAATGCTATTGGTTTTCTTTTAATATGACCTATCGCCTTGTGACCTGAGAGTAAACCCTAGAAGTGGGCCGATTTAGGTCGAACGTCGAACCTGGGCTTCAGGTTTTCAGATACCGATGATTCTGCAGAATCTGGAGGAGATAAAGAGGACCAATTAATTTCTTTATAAGATAGGAAGATAAATTGGTTTCAACAAAGGCTCCTTAAAACTCAGCCACCGGCCCAATTTGGACAGATATTGATCGATCGTCGATCATCGATCTGAAAGAAAGAAAGAAAGAACGAAGGGGAAAAAGTAACACATCTCTCTACATTGTCAAAGAGAAATACACATGTTTATATAAACTAGAATAGCTCCCCTGCCAAAGGCAGCAGCAGCTCCGTTCCCATTATTGGAACAACATTTGTCATATCAGATGTTCTGACATGCACGGAAACTGCCATCACCCTGGCCCCCTCCGCCACGATGGGTGATGGACACACAATAAGTATAAGACCTTGTCTGACCTTGACCAACATTAGGAGCAATGGCAATCACACGATCCGGTCCTTGGCTTCCTTGTGCCCCCCCATTCCAGACAGGATCAGCAAGCGGGAATTCGAAATACTTCGTCCCTGTCTGTCCTGCCTCACACCCTGGAATTGCATTGAGCGCGGTGACAACCTCTGTGTCGGAAGGCATTGCTTTATTGTCCCCGTACTGCCGTGGGTAAGCCCTATTACCTGCGGCCGCTGAGAAAAAGAAGGGGAAAGTCAGTGCTGTCCCAAGAAAGACACACCACGCACCAGTGACAATATGACGAGGGATACTAACGTTTCTGGGCATTTGGCCCGCCAGCTGCGACAAGCGAATTGAACGCAGCCTGGACGTCTTGACGAGCATACTGTTGGCCTAATTTCCAAGTTAGACAGACCGGCTTTCTGACTAACTATATTGTCTTTGTAACATATCCATGTAGAAGTTGGGAAGGCTTACCGCCGCAATCCACTGCATAAATATCCGCCCTTTTGTAGAGTTCGGCCGGCTCATTGGAGGGAGCAGCGGCAACCAATGTAGCTGCAAAGAGAGGAATAAGTAGAGTGAACTGCATTGTGAGAAGCGATCTTTGTGGAATTTAGTTTGCAGTTTGATTTGGCTGGTATTTTGGTATGTTGCAAAAAGGAAGCTTACCATCCATATGGGTATTCTTTAGGTATTTATAAGGAAGATTTGCTGGACTTTTGCAGAGCACAATAGCTGCTACAGGGGCTATCCATTGAGTCCTAGATAATATTAATCTAAGACAGGATTCTAGACCCTAACCACTGGGGATTACTTATTGCGATATTTTCTTGAAAAAGGTAAATTTCATTGAGGATTAGACAGGCCTCGTAAGTACCTTGCACTTCCGAAGCCGAAGGAGTATGTGATCGACATAAACGCTCTCGCTCAACGTAGATTCACCGTAGCATGATGTGCCGAGCCTTCTGGATCATGGCTAGGCACCTGTCGAGAGTATATAATCTGATTAGTAGGCTATATATATTGGGCTTTATGATATGAACCTTTAAGTTAGCAGATGCAGCATGATATGGAATGAAAGTGCATATTGTCCCCAACAACGATTGTTAAGCCGATATAAACTGATATGACTACTAGGTATGTACCACGGGATGCCAAGTATCCGGGAACCTAGAGAGATAATCTCTATTTTACTAAATGTCTGAGATTGGCTTTCGGGTTCTGCATACTTGAGAAACTGATCGAGACTCAATAGTAAGACACCCTGAACCTTAGTGACACTGCCACGCTGGGCATGGCAGCTGTTCCCAATTTATCTAAGACCGCAGTTTATAGCCAAGAATTGGGGGAAAATACTAAGTAGAGAAGAAACAGACTGGAAATATGGTGAATTTCTTGTGAATTGTATGTGTGCATTCATGCTTCCGCTTACATACTCTGCGCTATCGTAAGCCTGCTGCTGTTTTGTGAAATTCTCCTCGTAGGTGCTAGCTATTCTGATCCTCGATCCTTTCAATTTCAGCGATGGCCTTCCTCGCATAGCCCAAGACGTGATCGTCCAATCCTTCGGCAGCAGCTATTTCCCCAAACCGCTGTTTCCAGAATGCCCAGCGCTGTAAGCTAAAGCCTCTGCCCCTCCACCAGAACTGGTCGCCACCACTAGTGATCTCACTACGTCCATATTCATTTTTGCAGAGCGAATAGATCCTATCTCCCGCCAATAGAATCCAAGTAGCAGCAGGTGGCACGTACATGGCTGCGCGAGCCCGTGGCTCGGGAGTCTCATATGGGCCTTCGAGAGCCTGCATCAAACAGTCTTCCGAGTAGGATGACCAAGATGTTACGTGTGGAACTCGATTCAGGTATGCTGCACTGAATGACGTAGCATTCAGAAAGGGAGCAGCCTGAGCCAGCCACTCATCTTCGTCCATACCTTCGTCGGCATCAATCGCTAATCATATATCGCTTGTGTGAGCATAAACCAATGTCTTGCACAGAACGCGTCACGAAAGTGCTTGGCTTACCGATTCCGTACTCCCTGAAAGCTAAAGCCCACATGGGCAAGTCCATCCAGTACCGGCCGCCCCATTCATGCCGAATAATGTTTCCATGCTCGTCCCGAACTCCGGGTACCTGGGCTATCGAGCAAAGCAGCTTGACTAGGAGCTCATTGACCTCATTGTTGCCGCCGAGCGTCCTCACCGCACTGCATAGGATATACCAGACCCCTCCAAGAAGGGGATCATTTGGATTGCGCTTAACAAGAGGCTCATATATAGCGGTAACGCTACGGGCTGCCGCCTCTGGTGTCACATTGGCATCTAGCAGGCTCTGGATTACATCGATGATGTACTGATCGGTGGGTGTCTCACGACCTGAAGATGACCGTTCTGCAATGGCCCAAGCCCGTATATTATCCATTGCGAAGGATTATAATGGCCCTAGTGCATAGGGGCAACTAGAACGTGCTGCAATGGGGGATAATATCCCAAGATTCTGTCCTGTTAATGAACCTCGGATCACGGGCGATAAACTGCCGGTTGATCAATAATCAGAAAGATTTGTAGAATTGTTGAAAATTGGGTTGGGGAGAGAAACAAAATATTTCTCCTCATTTACATTTCTCAGCCAAGGGATCATCTGATTATGTTTAAATTCGGACACCGGGAGGGTGGTCTTGCTTCCTTGGCTGAGCATATTTTTTTTTATTACATGCAATGGACATCGATGTAGGAATAATATCCATGCCATGAAGATCCTCTCCACTAGTTTCAGGGGAACCCGCATTTCGATTCTCCGCAATCTTAGGAGGGACTCGACCTTTTGAAACCTGGCCACTTATTTGAATGTCACGCCACTTGCCAAGTATGGCCTTTTTTTTTTCGAAGTAAAACAGAACTGAAGCTGAATTGCGTAAGGGATCGTATATCCTGCAACTATGATTCTTGGAATCTCTGGTACAACTAGGGTTATATTGCCTTTTTCAATCTTAATGGCTCCGGTTGATCCGATCATCTGGGTATATAAAGAGCGTCCAGTCCCTTCCTAGCTGGTCTCTTAAAGAACTCCAGGATTCCAGGGATCTCCAGATTTCAGATTGCATTGTTTATTTTCCTTTTGCAAGCAATACTGTGACTATGCTGCCTAAGATCGTTGCTCTCTTGGGTGCTGTGGCCATGACGGCTCACGCCGCCACGATTTATGTTTGCACTGACAAGAACTTAAGAGGCGATTGCACCGACGTGGAGGTATCCCCCGGACAATGCGGTACGTTTGATGTTGTCCCCTCCCTTTCTAGTTTTTTGTGCCTAGCGAAACGATTATTCTTCTTTGCTAATACGGGGTAGTCAACCTTCCTTTTGGCGATAACATTTCATCTATCCGAATGAATGGGTTCAGCTGTGAATTCTTCACGTAAGACGGTTCAGACTTCCTGTTGCATCAAAGACCTTGCTAATAGGAAGCACCAGTGACTCGGGATGCGATGCTGACAGCACTAAAACTTCCTTTGACAAAGACCAGTGGAACTTGCGCGACGGAACTTGGAACGACCAGCTGTCCTCTGTTCGGTGCTAAGAGGATATATCTGGGGTTGGATTGAGAACGGGGTCGATGGTTGGAGATACTGGTCAGCAAGAGTACCAGGATGGTAGTTGCGAGGGAGGTGGTTGTTATTATTTCATTGGCGAAGAGGACTTCCAGTTGTCTAAGTAAATATGATGTTCATTGTAGCTAGTGCTAGGAGAGGTAACGAGGTGCCCGACCTGCTGCAGCTACAGGAGGTCATTGGTTCCATTGCTGGCCCCAGGCAACCCTCGAACATCGTATTCCCGGCTATGACTTACTAAGTATTAGCTACTATGATCGATTTATTTTATTTTTTTTTTTTTGTGGTTTATATATTTTAATCTACTAGTTAGTTAATGTCTATTTTAGAAAGCCAGATCATTTTGATGAATCATGATTCAGGCGGGAAAGGCGGGGAATGTACGGAGATTTTTGATGTTGAACTGTAGGTATGCATGCATGCATATACTCCTCACTCACTCCAGCTGAGCGTTGCTCCGCCAATCATCAGATTATCACCTACATTGTATGATGTATCATATGTCTGACCGCAAGAAATATTAGAACTGCAACAATCTTCAAAAATAACCTGAGTAGGCCCTTGTTTCCCTGCCATCACCAAAGCCTCCGCCATCTACCCCTCACTGAAGACTGCCCCTACCTAATGCTAACAAATCACTCTGTATATGTATCAAGACCAAGGGTAAGGGCTTTTGGGAGCTTTGGTAACACGAGTATCCGCCATGCTCGGCGGGGGCCATGCCTCTCTACACCGCTATAGCTTCACGTATCTCGGAACCCTAATTGAGGGGCTATCGACCTATCATTTAGAATGCCCCTCTGAGTAGAGGTTGAACATGCATCCGGACCATCTGGAGAAGAGAAGACCAGCATCTTTGCTTGGTGCCACATAATTGTGCACGGTGCATGCCACGCTACATCAGGCAGAAATGAGGTTATATGCATGCGTCATCGATCGGAGCAGTTGTTGGTCTCTCACAAACTCCCAAATTTTCGAAAAAAGATACATTGAGCAACCTATAAAATGGTGAGTTTTGAAAGCATAAATTCTCTCCTGAGACTCGCTCTCTAATCTCATCTGAATGACCTATAGCCTGCCTACTCACGCGAGGAGATCGTTAAGTGGAAAGAGGAGTTCCGGAAGCTTGTGAGTGCATGCGATCGATCTGTACAAACCACACTCTGTTAATCTTAGTAAATCTTATAGAACACGGACTATGATGGTAAGTCAGTTCCCCCTTGAACTAATACCTCCAATATCTCTCATGCATTATACCTACTAGGTTATATCGACCCTTATGAGCTCATTGGGACTGCAAATGAAAAGGGCTTAGGCATGACCGATGAAGAGGGTGTAGCGTGGGTCAAAAAGCTAGACTTTGACGGCGATGGCAGAGTTTCATTCGGCGGTATGTTACCTCCACCCTGCAGGTCTATCCATTATCAAAGCTTGTGCATACTTATGGGAATGAATAGAGTTTCTCACAGCGTTTGGTAAAAGGGCCGATAGCAGCTAGGCACATGTTGGGAGGATCAAGGAACTGGACATGATATCGAATCTCTTTTATAATAAATAGGTTTCCGGGCAAGCCTGGTTATTACCTGGAGTCGAGCGGTCGAGTTACGTAGCAGTCTCAGAGGACTTGCATCATACTCGAATAAGTTAGTGGCAATATCAAGTTTTATAATATCAGGTGTCTACTAATCGTCTAGGCCAAAACAGTGCCCCTGCGCTGCCTGGCTATCATTTTCGTAGTTCACTTAAACTGATAGTGACTCTCGCCCTCATGATTATCTGGCTTATCGTTATAGATGGCATTTTATTATAGTTTCGGAGGTATTGGATGGTTACTTTTATGCACAAAACAGCGGATAATTGATGACAAATTTATAATAGACTCAATTGCATACAACAAGTATTAGAAACTTGAACATTCTATTTTAGTAAAAAGTGGATTCAGATTAATGTACTATGTTGAATGTTATTGCCTGAACTAAAAGACCTTTTACATAGTGCGTATTTATCGCAAATCCGTGCTGGGAAGGATTCGGCGAAGCCAGTTCCGCGTCCTGCAGGATGACAATGAAGCAACCGGAGGCAAGGGAACCCCCCTGGGCTGTAGTTATATAAAACCCCATGATGGTGATGATGATGATAAATTTGGTTTTTTTTTTTGGTAGTAGTATAGATCCTTCAACTAAAGTTATTTGTAAGTACTGATAGATGATTCCGATGCAGGGTTGTAGAAACACGATTTACAGTCGAAAAATTGGAGATTATACGCTGCGAAGGGGGATTGCGATACGGCAAATACAAGTCCCAAACTCCCAATCATTCGCATGTTTGAACTTTTTCCATGGTGGCCAAGGTACCTATCAGGCAGTCTTAAGCAGTGAATTATGGTAACTCACTTCTAAAGTATCTTCCACAGGAACCGTATTTAACTCGCCTGGCAGTAACAGTAGCATGTTCCTATACCACCTAGGGTCCCAAGGGTACTAGAGTCTAGGCCTAGGAAATCCAAGGACCGCACAACACCTAGGACCGGGCTAGGCTTCTTCAAAACCCTGGGCTCTGAAGAAGCTAGTGGATCCAAATTCAATTATGGATAGCTATTAACAAGCAAACTTTGCTGCGCCATGCTGATCACCCTAAACTCTAGAGGTGGTGACTTTCGAACTTCCACAACCCTATCCGTAGTTATACGTCGGGAGCGAAAACCCAATTCCAAACCTGCTAAGACAAGGTAAATAACATTCAATATATATAAAGCTGGTTAGTAACACAAAATTCCTAATATTAATATAGTATATCATAATATCATAGAATTTTAGATGTATAATGTACTTCCTTGTAAAATACCTATTAGCTGTCAGATTTTCCTGGGGGCGGGTTGACGGGATCATAGGATCGTGTTCTACGGACGGAGTACCGAAACGCCGACCATCCGAACATAAATCCAACTGCGCGGTAATAAATTGGACTGTAAAATGCTACACAATCTACTTCACACTCTGTATTGTTTATTTATTCCGGGTTCAATCATCCGGACTCTTAAATTACTTGGTATTCATAAAACTACTTATTAAGCATAATACACCATACTTTTCCATATAAATCCTTGTATTTCTACAGTGTGTATGGGTACTCAGTGGCCCTGGGTTACCTATATACAGTTGGGTTTTGGGTTCTTGGTTGTAGCCCGATAAGAGAATTGGACCCAAAAACCAAACCCGTAACGGGCTCGGGTTCGGGTTCGGATGGGTTCTGCCGATGTCTATTCTCAATACACATAACTATGTAACAAAGATCATGCTTCGGCGGGACGTGCTCTGTCAGTGTGGAAATAGAGCCAAGAATATCGATGCGAATGACCGGAATGTACGGTGTAGAGGATGATTGAATAGGCCGGTTTATACCTGTTCTGGACAGGCGTGTCTTATCCTCACTTGCCCAACAAAGTATCATAAACCGCTAAGGCATCCTTTGGATTGCGGGTTGGTATATTTAAGGTTAAACTTAGGCACAGAAGGATCTGGGCGGTTTGTGGTGGGGTCCAATCGGATGTGTTAAGGCCAAAAAGTAAGATGCAAAGTTTATGAATCCTGCTAAAATCGTGCCGTTCTGCCTAAAACTGGGTGTATTGTGAAATTTGGAGAGCGGATTCCGTGATCTGGAGGCAAAATAAAGTTCAACATAAGGAGGACAAGTTGGTCAAATCAATCCTAGGAGACTATCCCTGCAGACGGGACTGAGTCAGACCGGGCAGATCTAGAGCAAATTGGTAGAATTCGCCAAATTCTGCATCAAGAGCCGCATACGAAAGCATGGCAGCAGCGGCCTGTTTGGTGGCGGTAGAAGTGCTTGGCGACGGGCTGAAGTCTGAAGGAGACCGATGCTCCACCGACAGCGTTCCAACAGCGGCCTCACGAGCTCCTGAGTGAGATAAAATTTGGGCCGTGACATGGCTCGCGTGGTTCAAGTGTATTTGTTGGTGACGAAAAATGATGCTGGGCTGCTGGCTGGGCGGGTGACCGTCGTCGCTACGGCTGGACATCGTACTAGGCGGGGAGGATCCTGAGTGGTAATGAGGCAGTTCCGGAGCAGTGAGATGCTTGTCTCCAGATTGCGTCCTCTGTAGAGTGGTCACCGCATTCGCAGTTATCTGGACTTGTTGTACCATTTTCTTCTGCCAAATCACTACCTCTGGTGTCTCGGTGGTGGTATGGCAGGAGCTAGAGAACTGTGTACTTAACGTAGCCTTCGGAGGAGTCTGCTCTAAGACATTTGTTGGGATAGAGTCCGCAGCACCGACGAGTGGAGCATAATCTGAGAGGGTAGAAAGGTTATTTGAGATACACGAGCCATGCATGCAAGTCATATGCGGCGATTGCGTATTCCGGTGGGGTTTACCCTTCACACACAATGCAACGTTGTCACCTATTGTCTCCATGGAGCTCATCAAAGGGCCTGATTTGACATCCGGGTGGGATGCAGGCCCAGGATCCGGTAAGTTGGGGTTCACCCTGTGAACAGTGTTGTCCATCGTAGCGCATGGGGACATTCTTGCTCTCTGGTCGTGCCTTAAGAAGCTTATGGACCTAGACCAATGGGTGGTAGCCAGCAGATGGCTATATAACTTGTCTTTGGTTTCCAAATGCTGGGCCTGTAGCATGCGGATACATTTCTCCTGGTACCCCTCGTCTATTTCTTCATACATGGCCTCCTTCTCGACAATCTCCTTGGTGATGTGAAACGCCTTGCCGGTGCGTTTGTTATGAAGTAGTGAAGCCCGGCCCGCTGATTCTAGCCTCGCAGCCAGGGAGCGATCCTTCCGCCGTGAAGCAGCAATGAAGGCCCTGTGGCCGTATCAGTATACCTTCCTAATGGAACAGTGTTAGAGAATAACCACACCTTTCCTGGTTCTCCTCGCGGGAACGGCGAATAGGAGATACATCTTGAACCACACCCGACGACGCCATTTCATGTGCATGGAAGCCCGTCTAGAAATTAAATCGAATGAGTTCAACACAGACGATGATAACAAACTAGTTATATGGATACAAGACAAATATCCAAAGTATGGGACACTACATATAGAATAGTGAACTATCAACGACAAGTCGGCAGGCTAAATACAACTAGGGCCTTGTCAGATCATCGAAATTAAGTTCCAGCATAAAACGAGCATATTTTGCAACGTAGCACATGATTGAATGCTATATTAATGTAGTGCGGCATGAAGCGCAGAGTATCATGGTAACATGGCTAGTACCTTGAGATCAGAAGGCGATGAGCCTTAAGGGGATCTGCACCTATCAAAGGAATTTGTCTCGACCCATGGGACAACAGTGGGCTTTGATAGCGAATTGTGGCAGATCAAATCGGGCTGCGCCGGGCATCCCAGCGTAAAATCGTATTTTCCCCACGCCCTCGAGGGGTCTTTATGGCGCGGAGAGATTTCCCAGATGCTTAATACTGATCGCTGTAGGAGCAAAAGTGGAGACCGGATGAACTTCCAACGTGCGCAGAATTTCTCACGAGTCTTGGTTGGTTGGATGCGATTATCCAGCAGATAGGATCATGGATGAGATGATGTTCCGGAACGATTATTTGTCAGCGGCAGTAAGTGGAAGCATAATAAATTAATGTTTTGAGAGAAAATGCCATTACAATGGCACGGAGAAGTTCCTTGAGTTGGACTATTCTTCTAGTTTATCGAATCTCCACCTACGAGACCACATACCTACACCACGTCGGGACCCGCCCGTTTATTCCGTTACGCTTTTAAGACTAGTTTTCGCAAAGGGTATTTTGCTGAATAGAGAGGAAAGTGAATTGTTGGGCGATAAAAAAGCGAACATAGCGTCCTTGCTATACTACTTGGCAAGAGCCCTAAGTACGTTGCTCAGCCACAGTCTGGAAAACAGAAAAGCACCATTGGCTATGTAGGAATCGGGTCCCAGATAGTTTACCAAGTTACCCTCGGTTACCTACAGACGCGTTGGCGCTGGACATAATGCATTGAAGGCCTTTTTGTCCATCTGGACTCCTGAAGGACAACAGTGCTATTTTTTATTTGGAGAGATAGGAAACTTGAGAGCGCGGTCTTCTTCCCCCGTCGCCGGAACTTTAAGCCTGGATGAAGCTGCATTAAGTCCAGGCGCTAAAGGGGTTTTCCAAATATTGGCGTTCCTCCTCGGTTGACTCACGTTTTAACGCTTGGTTGCGGCGAGGATACCGACTAAAGCGTCTAATCTGCCGTGCATAATCTGCTGCAATACTTTGAAGGATTTGCTCCCACTCATTATATACACTATTTCTCCTAGTAAGTACGTCGCGGCAATATAGGACTTGGTCATCACTGCCACTAGGGACTGTATGTACCAGGTGACGGCTATCAGAGAACATCCTGTCGTATTCTTGATTAAGCCTCTCCTGCATATCCAGTTGTTCTGAATGCACTAGTGGCATATAAAACCAGAACCGGTAAGCATGGCGGTAACGCACATCAGAGTGTGTCGGGATCCCGGTCTCGATGGCTCTCAGAGCGATATATAAGGCGAGTGGGTCGAAGAGGCTGTATGCTACCCTAGCCTCGTCGCCTCGATAGCAGTTTCGCGGTATTTGGTCCAAAAGGATAATGAGAGCCATCCAATCGAGGGGCGTGTCGAGTGTAGCGGCGTCAAGGAGGCCTGCGCCGTCAATATCTGTGCTGCGGATGAGGGAGAGAACGGGTCCGAATTGGATTCTAAATTGTTACCCAGGCTCCATCATCCAGGAAATATCAAACCTACCTGCATGATTGGTCAAACGATTCGTCTCGTGAAAACCATTTCACGGCGTCTTCTCGGCCGGGGACGACGATCACCTGCGCATCATTGATATGCCGAAACCAAAATACTCGGATCATGTGGAACAGAGTTGGGGTCAGCTCCGCTTTAAGGGTCTGGACCTTGTCGCAGTCACCCATCATCTTGGGGGAAGCGGCTCAAGCGAAACGTGATAAAAAGAAGATCCAGGTAGAAGGCGGTACATCCAGTAAGGCTGTATTCAAGTATTCTTGCAGTCGCCTAAAATAATAGTGTTGGAGAGTTAACGACGATGTGCAGTGTGACAACCACTGCTTATTAACTAAGCAGAACCCTTACTAGTTAACCGTGACACGCCAGTAATACGCTGGCGACCTTAAAACCCACTGGACACTGACTGATTACTAACTATATCTAATCATCAATGGTCAGAAATACAACCATCGACCTGACCTCACTTTGCCAGATCTCATTACCAATGCGGGAACACAAGGGATAGCTCCAGTTGAAAACTGACTTTAGTTACCTCTACCCTTTTCCCCCGTATCCAACTTTCTAATTGACCACCTCTCTGCCCCAAAGCTTCTGTGGCTAGCTCTGCAACATCATCGGTGGCCCTTTGGATTATATAAAGGGTAGTGATCCATCCACACCCCCGAAGTTCCATCCACACCCCATCTGCCGCCGCCTTCCTATTCAGGCATTCTGCCAGATCACGTGAACGATTTTTTTGCCGCGGCGCTACAGAGGAAGCACACAATACTTTCATTTCAATTTACATACAAAATTGGCACTTAGTATATGGATTAAAAAGCTCTTATTATTGCATTCTTTTAATCATACAAATCGTTGAATTATTCAACCAATCAGAAAGCCCCATTCAGAATTCAATTTTCATCTCCCAACCACGCAGCAGCTTGTCCACGGCCTGCTCGCCTGCTTCGCCGCAGCTGCCCCTCTTCCTTACCCTCTTCTTCACTACCCTCGCTATCCTCGCTATCCTCTTCCTCGTTGGTCTCAATATTACTCTCTTTATGTTGTTGCTGTATACTGACTCGCTTCCTTGTGGTAGTTACCCCTCCACGACCATGGCCACGATTCGATTGCGTCTTTTGACCACCACAGCGAGCACGTCCACGGCTTGGCTGTTCCTGAGCCAGTACATATTCATATCCGGAGGGGTCTCGAGTAGTTGATCGTTGGCTTGCAGTTGGCTGGCTTACGGTTGCTATCTCTGTAGCTGTTGTATGGTTTGTTGAACCTGCTGGTCGTCCCTTACCCCGCTGTACAACCTCTGGCTCGAGAACACAGTCACGTAAATCGATTGGAGGGAGTTCTTCAGTTGTATACAGTCTCCAGTGTTGGTATATATCTAAGATAGGAATTGGTGTTTTTGTAGAAACGTACTGCTGTAGCTTATGTACGCAGGGAAGGCCCATTATACATGACATCACACCACTGCAGTGAGGTTCAAAAGGTGTCTTTCCTGGTGCTCCAACAGGTAGATATTTATTCACAATTATATAAAGCTTTTTAAGTGCAAAGTGTGATACCTTTCCTAGTGTTTCACGGAAAAGTGGGATATTGAGATGGACAGGCCTTCGCTCACGGTTCTCATTCCTTTGCTGTAGAGCCTTTTTATGTTGGTAGGTGACTATATTCTCAAAACTCTGTATAGCACTGAGTAAGTCATTTGCAGCTGTATTTAGGTCCTTTTTTAGGATACAATAAGCACCTTCAAGACAAGAGGTTGTTTTCTGACCAAAGTGGTAACTCTCATTCATAAAGTAATCCAGAAACTTTTCAGCAGTCTTATCATCCATCCATTCATCTCTTATATAAGAGATAACTGGCTGCCAAACCTCTGCACTGTATTCACCCTAAAAGGTCATCTATTGAGCATCCTTCTCCTCCATAGTTTTAGCGTTGACAACCTTCATAAAATTGCTAAAAAAGGTCTTCTATTCTTTATCCACCTTCTTCCCAAATTCACTGTCTTTAACAGCATCCTCAGCACGATCATATTGCATGCAAATAACCTTATTACAGAGAATTGGACGTGCATACTTCATAAGACACTTTTGAATATACCAGATACAGAGAAGGTGCTTTGCAAAAGGGAATATCTTTTAAAGGGGATTGATAAGACCTGGTTCTTTATCGGTAAGGATGACAGCTGGATGTTGTATATGAAAGTGATCAAGGACTTTCTCCAGGCACCGTAGGATGAAGGAATATGACTCTTCTCTCTCATTTCGCATAAATCCAAACCCGATATAGAAGGTATGGTTTGTTGCAGTACAGCCAACAATATCAAGCATTGGTATATTAAATTTATTGGTCTTGTATGTGCTGTCCATGAAGATAATAAAAGGATAGATTTAAAGAATCTTTAATAAGGTCTTATGCACACAAAAGACTGCTGTGATAGTATTATCACCTTCCTCTTTAGTCTAATAATTAATTATCCAGTTACCCTACTGTGGAAGCATAGAAACCAATGCTTGGATTAGAGAACGACCATTTAGAAAGGCTCTTCTATTATCACAACGATAGTTGTATATCTCACGGTCACGAATAGCCTCATTTCCATTTTGTCTGAGTGAGGTAATAATATGACGTGGAGGAGCACCAATCTGGAGTTGAGACTAGATATAAGCAGTATTTTTGATAACTTCCTGGCGACGTAGAGGGGCAAGAAATGACTTTTCTACTGGACTATGGTTATGACGACTCTCTGCTACTTTAATTTGCCAGAGTTGATCACTTTTATCTAGTCGAATAACCACCTTAAATGGACATATAGTCAAAATACTGCTTCCTTCACGTACACATTTCTCACCAACTCGATCCCTGTAATCGCCTCCACAACTACACTTCATATACACCACATTCTTCTTTGATCTTGCAATTGTAACACAGTATCCATGCTCTGCAGCGAAATTATTAAGGAATTCAATAGCGCTGTGTCGATCATTAAAGCGTTTATTGGTTGGTGGTACTGGCATATAATCATAAAGCGTGCCGTCGTTAGGAATCTCGTTGGTCTTGTTGGTCTCGTTAGTCTCGTTAGTCTCATTAATATCATTGGCTGGCTCACTATCTGAGCTATCGTACAATTTCAGATATGACTGTAATGAAGCCATATTGGCAATTAAATGGGGTCGTCAATGGCCTACAGTCAAACATACTGGTTCATGAAGCTATACGCGTAGTGGGGGGAGGGGGGGGGGGCCGATAACGAGCCCTACGCGGCAGCCCTTGCCCTACTCAAATGCCCTATAATCTGACCCAAAAAAATAGTTCACGTGATCTGGCAGAATGCCCGAATAGGAAGGCGGCGGCAGATGGGGTGTGGATGGAACTTCGGGGGTGTGGATGGATCACTACCCTATATAAATGCGGACTACTCAGTTCTTAGTCTCCACAGCGTCCTCCAGGATTCCGATCGCCGCCTGACCAATAGTAGATAGAAGGGTCCACGGAAACCCACAGTGCGGTTGTCGTTAAGTAGTCGTACTGTCTTAGGTGGTGAGACTTCAGTCCATCAAGGCCCCATTGAATATGGATGAAAAAGTGGGGTAAAGGGTTTCACCTCCCTGCGGTTGAGAACCACGACCTCAACAAAACTCTTTGCAAGTATAGTAAATATATGCAGGGTCAGGGGAGTTCTACCATATGATCCATCTAACACACTTAACCTTTTCTGGGAGCATAACCCGCCAACCTTGGAACCTGAAACAATCCTCGGGGGGTGACATGGTTGGTCACTTAGTCACTTAGCGGAACACATGGAAGTTCTAACAGTTTACCGGGGTTACTGTAAAACCTCGCCCTGAACTTCGTAAGTCCGACTCAGAGATCTAAGTCTACTCTAGATTGAAGGAGTAGAATTTCGCCAATTTTAGGGATCCTGGCCATAGCTCCAAGTCCGGCTTTCCGTTTGGAAGTGTGTCCCCCAAGGTGGCAAATCTACAACCACCAGAAAGTAGAAGTCGTCGCTAGGGGGAGTGATCCTCTCAAAGAAAAAAAAAAAGGATTCTTGTATAGACAAGACGCGGACATTCGGTTTGCTTAGTATCCGCTTAGTCAGGTCAAGTCACTAGGTGGATGATGGACAGATAGTTTTGTCCAAGTCTCATCTTTTAGATTTGTCTGATGGCTTTAGTGGGTAAATGTGATATATGCCACAATGTATGAACAGACAGATCAAAGTAAGGTAATAAAAACTGCAGGTTTATACTGGACATCAGATGTTAATATATACATTAATTATAATCCGTCTATTTTAGGGAAGTTTGATAGACTCTAAGTAGTCATGGATGTCATTTATCCATGCCATATATCCTTCGGCAGTGGGAGCGGCTCTACTTCATAGGTTCTGGACCCGCAAACCATTGGCCTGCTATTCAAGGTCATGAAATCTGCAGAAGTTCCGGAGTGTTCCGACATAGGCTCTGGGTTATAAAACGGGCTGTCTGCACCCTTCACAACCGAGATTGTTCCAGTACAACATTTTTAACTCTTATTACTTGCTCACAAACGGTCAGTTAAGTGTAGTGTAGTCTCTCTTTTGCTATGCAGATCACAATCGCCCCTGCCTCCCCCCAGACCTGCCGGTCTGCAGTCCAGGCGTTACTGGGCGACAAATCTGCGCCCGTTGTCATTGGTATCTATCGAGATCTGAACAAGGTCCCGGCAGAATTCAAGTCGCACCCGAACTTCAAGGCCGTACAAGGTGACTTGAAGGAGAGGGACTCCTTAGATTTTACCGGGTCTGACGCCGTTCTTACCTTGACCCCACCCTGTTACGATGGGTCCGATTTTGTCGCCCAGGCTAAAATGATTTTGAGCAATGTTCGAGACGCGGTAATGCAGGCCAAATCAGTCAAAAGGCTAGTCTATATCTCCAGCATGGGGGCACAGTTCACTAGCGGCGTAGTAAGTCCACCCAATACAAAAACACAGAAGAAAGGGCCATCATTGGAAAATCTGTTCCTTACCAGAAGGTAGGGAGAGGTCCAATCCAATTATGAAAGTGAGAGAATCTTGGAATATGCAGCGCCAGAGGTTATCCTTATTCGGAACGGGTACTTTATGGAAAACTGGCGTGATGCGCTGTCAACCCTCGCTGCCGAACCCCCATACTTCTACTCTACAGTCACTCCGCTGAACTACAAGATGCCTATGGTGCGTGTGACTTTTTCTTTTTTTCTTCATATTGGTGATAGTGGGGCAAGCTACTAAAGAGTTCCGCTTGTAGGTCTCTGCCCGTGATATTGGAAGGGCCTGCGCGCGCCAGCTGTTGCAGACAGGCTTCCCGCTCGCGGCCAGACCATATATTTTTAAGATGCATGGGCCAAGGGAATTTTCGACCGCGGATGTCCAGAAGGCCTTTGAGGAGGTAACAGGTAAGACAATCGAGGTGAGACTGGTGGAGAATGACCAACTAGAAACTCATTTTTCTAAACTGCTCCCCTCGAACCTGGTGGGTCTCTTTGCGGAAATGACGCGGTCGTTTCTACCTGGTGGCATTTTGGAGGAGGATATGTTTAACTTTGCTGGGATTGAAAGAGGTCAAGACACGTTGGTTGACGCTTTCAAGCGTATGCTCGCCACCTGATCGCTGGTAAAATTCCGAGATAGAAGAATGTCAAAAACACCCTTTTTAGCATGGAAGAGTCAGCAGAAATGAGCGGTAGAGTTAGCCAAAGTCTCGGGAATAATGAAATTTACAAAACCTGTACCAATCCAGTCTCTATAATATCGTCCAGCTATAATCTCAGAAACCTATTACAGCACTACTGCTTCTCAAGAGCTGTGGTGTGTGCTGCCTAACCTATTTCTGTACAGTAAAAAGAGTGTTTTGGATCTCTACCGCGGTGCATTAATTTCAAGGGACTTTTGATTGAGAGTATAGTAGTCAGCATGGCCTGACTTGATCCTCATGATCAAAGGCTAGCCTCAGGCCCAATTGACTGAGGGACAGGATACACCTCAAAGTTTACTACTATATCGATTCTGCGTGCTCCTTTATCGAACCCGTGCGGCAGAGATAGTCTGGCGTTTTGCTTTTCTCCTACCTGAAGTGGAACCAGTTACGGAAGGGAAATGACAGAAGTCAAAGTGATGGACGTAAGTCATGAGATCTCCCCTACGCACCAGGAGGCAGATCGAGCGAAGTATTGCCAAATAGTCCACCGGCTGAATCACGAAAGCAAATCCCGGCAGTGATACAAGTGGTTCTATGCTTCGTTATTAGCACAGAGATTCTTGGAAACGCAACAAAAAAGGTAATAAGGAAGCATAGTCACACTCATAACAATGCATGCCTTGGATAGCCCCACTGGCTACTCGAGTAGAGTCTTGGGTACCGGCTCAGCTATATGCTGCAGCTACTCGTAAGTCCTGGGTAAACGTATTCAGCAGGCTGGCCCTTATATTTAGACCGTACTAAAAATCCGATCAATCTAAGCTTTATCACCCTGGGTCCTGGGAAGAGGGGGGGGAGGGGGTTGAACTCAATAGCTAGGGGTGGAAGGGAGATCATGGAAGAATGGTGGATCGATATATCAACCTTTCCTTTGGTTTTCAGGATGAAGTTGGGCTAATCGGCTATATAGGCATTAATCTAGGCCACAACATACAAACTTAAGGGGTGCCGCCATTATTACATCAGTAGCATAGTCCGTAGTACATATCTCATAGCACGGATTCAGGCAGTGGGATTAGATACCGGCGGTTGAAAGTTGCCAGCACCACAGCCATATTTGGACTCTAGCAAGTATTGGCAATTCCGACACGGAGGCGTGATGATGGGGGTTTTAAACGCCTCAGGTTCTCCTTCCAATGCTGCCGCCATTGCCTCTGGCTTGATGGAGAGCCCCCCATACTCGGTTCTGCTGGTGTGACCTCCGTCGCTACAGATATAATCCTCAGCGGAGTTCAGTGACCCTGGGTGCAGGGCACGTACCTGAGAATCTCTAGAAACGGATACGTCTCTGCACAGTTCCCGAAATCCCACCCCGATTTCGCCAAGTTCATTAGGGTCTTTTTTACCTTCTCTCCTGATTTTTTTGCCTGTGCTGCGGTGAGTTCGTATTCGGGCGCCTTTGTCCACTCGTATTGGTTGTTTACTTTGCCTGAACCGGGATCGGCGAGAAGATTGAACCGGAATCGCAGGATTGATTGGGTCCAGTTATTCTTCTTCGTCTGGTAGACGCCATACTCGCCCTTGGGGCCGACAAAAGCATAACCCCCCAATGATGCTCCCATGTGGAAGACGATCTTCTCTATATCTTCGTTGTCCTCGCCCTCTATGTTTGTTTTGCGCCAGGTGCACTGCAGCATCTTTGGATCCTTGATCGGTTTGTCCCAGTTAAGTTGGGAGTCCTTCTTTTCCTGTTCAGTGGCCTGAAATAGCTTGCACCATTTCCAGTAGATGACCAGCCAGGGGGCAAAGAAGTTGTCTCGATCTGCACCATCGGGGGCCGGGGCCAGCGAGAGAAAATATCCAAGGAAATCGTACATGCCATAGACCCGGTGATTGCTCACTGCTTTGGGATCCAGTTCGAACGATACGGGTTCGTCTGCAACTGGCGGATCGGGCCTTTCCTCCGGCGGGGGAGCAGCGTTTACAAGTTCCTTTCGGTATAGATATTGCGGGGGAATGGGGTAATAGCTGGCACTTTCATTTCCTTGACCAGGTCTGTTCGCAATTAGAAGAACTTAGGAGAATACGGGCAGTGGACGCATGTCTGGCAATTGCGTACTTGAGCTGAGTGATATAACCTCGGATTAAGCCGGCAGCAGTCTTCCAACTGTCCGGCACACCATGGCTGGTCAAATCATTGACGACCTGGTCAATAAATGTCTCGACATCCTGTTGGATGCTGTGGTTAGATAGAGGCACACACCCATATATCAACGCTGCGGACACCGATACATACCGCTCTGTTAAATTCCCAGGCTGTTGTAAAAAATAGTTTCCCGCCGAACGCATCAAGGGGAAGGTTGGACATCGTGGTGAAAGAAATGGGAGATGCTCAGAGATAGTCAGTTTATTGGACTATCTGGAGCACCTTGTACCAGATAACGGAGACTGATGCCTTTGTCACACAGACTGAGACTTTGAAATACAAGTGGTACTGGGCTAGAAGCTAGATATAATTCGTAGCCAGGCAATGTTCATCAAAATGGCAAATGAATTAGAGGAACACAGATTGATCAGTTTGGAGAAGTGGAATGCCCCCTCCTGCACGTGGAATACTTGGTCTAGAAACCTGCCCCTCTCTCAAGGAATCAATCACTATTAATGGCTTCATTACGTGTTCGTGCAGATTATATCCCTAGCCAGAACTCGGCCTCTTCCCATTTGTTTCATGCACATATAGAGAGTGGGGGAGGGGAAGAAGCAAGTCAACCCGTATAATGTGACGACAGTCCGTACACAAAGCTTATGGAAGAAAGCAAGCACATCGCCCAAACAAAATGTCGAGACAACATCTCACACTGATTATTTGGGGGGGAGTACTTGCTCCACGACCAAGTCCATGGAATCGCTGTTTACTATGGCCTCAATAATTGCCTTCTTGGTCCCCGGCTCGATGATCTGGCTCACGGTATCCACCACTGCACTCCACAAGTAAAATTTACCGTTCGATTCAAAGGCAAACTCAGTATTGGGCGACCTGGCCGTACTGCCCAGGAATGGTTGCGGTGACGGCAGCTGGTATTCCTTTGCCATTGCTTGACCGGGGCTGTTGCCGCCCCAGTAATCTTGGTAGAACATGAGAGCGGGGTCTTGCGTCCATTCTTTGGGAGACTGAAAGAACAGGCCGCGTCAGAGAGTGACGTGCGCCGGGGGAACAAAAGTACGACATACCATGATGTTAAGTGGTGGCTTGCTGAAACTGAGGGTGAGCTGAACTGGTATGTGGAGGGAGGAAAGAGTGCCTGGAATTTGGGGGATTTTGTAGTATACAGAGACTCGTAATACACTTTCAGTATATCGGTTGCCCTTGTCTGTGGGGAAGTGGTCCCCGGATGTGACAACGGCAACCGGAGGGTGACCTGTCAGGCGAACTACTATAATCGATCTATGTATAGTTGCCGTATTGCATCTGGTACGAGGCGGTTTCATGACCGTCAGGTATTGTCACCCATAGTTGTGAGCTGATGCACGCTGTTGTTTGGTTATTGGGATACTTCGTAGCCCAGTACCTCGTTCAGCCAAAGCGCCCTACTATTTCCGATCAGGATGAGGTGTTTTTGTTATCCTGCAGGCGAGAAGTGGAGGTCCAAAACCGTGGAGGTACAAGGCAACCAGATGGCGGTCCCCGTGATTTGGTATGTAATGGTAATACTAGGTATGAATAGTATGAGTGGTAAGTAATATCGCCGATGTGCCTTGTGCGCTTCCATCATCGCCATTCCAACAATCGAAAGACGAAAATGGCCACTCGACCGGCATCAACACACGCCACAGATGAGCTCTTTCATATCTATTTGAGCTCGGAGAAAGACAAGAAAGATCCCTATCTCGAAGTAGACGATGGCACTAACAGCGGGACTTTTATCTCGCAGCTCCCTGACAAAACCATCATCACGACGGGCCCGCCAGATCCAAATGTAGCGATCGAACTGCACAGCGATGACAAGTGGGTAGAATGGCTTAAGAATGTCGACGACACAGGGAAATACACCCTGACGATCAAACCGAAGAAAGAGAAGAGGGGAGAAAAGCCCGAAGGAGGGAAGGAAGACGACAAGAAAACGGAAGTCAAACAATTCGACTTCGAATTCTCCACGCCCACCACGCTGAAGTTCAGTTCCGAGAGCTTGGTGCTGAACAAGGCATTTGGAGATGCTGCCAAGGATATCGAAGAGCCCGGCTTTGCTGATCCAAGGCTGTACCTGGGATTGAAGGAGTCAGGCCAAACGGAGATCCCGCTAGCCACAGCCTGGGCATACACTGGTCTGGCAGAGGCTTCGATCCCCAAATTCTTGAAGGGACTACAAGTGAAACCTGATTCCAAGCTGGCACCGGGCCATCGCAACGCGCTTTGGTTTAACCCCGAAGCATCCTCGCGAGTGACAGTCCGGTTGGTGTTCAACCTCGGCAACTTGGGCACGCTGAACAGTCTTGGCCTGAGTGATTTGAAAATCAATTTCACGGAAGCTGACCTCGTGTGTCGGAAGGTAGTGAGTACAGGGAAAGCAGGAGGAAAGACGGTGTCCGTAAAGCAAGGAAACGCAGCACTCTCCATCGGCTGTAAGTTCGGTCAGGACCTGGAGGTGCAAGGGGTCATGGAGTTCGCGGAAGATACCATCAGCATGACACTTTTATCCAAGTCCAAGAATCCCATCCAAGGGGCCCTGAGCTGGTTAGCAGGCCTTCTTGAATTACAGGACGATGAACTGGGATTCGTCACGAAGCTATTCAACCAAGATCCGTTCAAAGATGTCCGGTTCCGACGCATCAAAGTTGTCTTTGACACCGAAGAGAATGTCAAGCTATCATCTTTCCGACTGGATGTGCAAGTGTCGGCATCCATTGGGCAGGATCCTACATCGGAGAACAAGACACTCTTCCTGCTTTCGTACACCTACAGCTCATCTGTTAGTGGGCTGGGCACTATTCGGGGCGAGCTCTGGCAAGGTAAGTTCGCCATCACCCGGTTTGTTGAGTATTCTACTAACGTGCCTATAGCGTCGGGGATCAAGAATCCCACCCTGAACCCGACGTATGAGACCTGGACCGACCTCGAGCCTTTCCCGGCCACAACACCTCTTCTCCCACTACAAATCAAGTATCTGATACCCGGCCGTACAATCGATGATATTCCCAAAACGGTCCCGGATACCATCGAGAGAGCGTTCATCACTCTCTCCACGAAGGAAGTCGGGTTTGGAGCCACGGTGAAAGCGAAAGAAGTCCCGCCTGGTGCGGTACCACAGCCGTATCTAGGAGAGATTAAGGTGGATGCCTCGTTTACATGGAACATGTCTGACTTTAAGCTCGATCTCTACACAGTAGCCGGTATCATGCCACCGTCTACTTCCACGCATAAAGATCCCGCACTTTTAACCGGGAAATTGATGTATCAGCGCACCAGCGCCTCTAGCTAGCTTTAATTCATTTTGCATTCTTGAAACAATTTTGTCAATTTCTCGTTTAGAAGAAAGGAACGAACTACTACTAAGCCGCCGCAATACCCATGCGAGGCACTTCCAGGAACAGCTTGGCGAACTTGGCCTTGTCGTTCAGCAGATTCGCGGGCGCCTTGCCAGTCATCGGCACTACATGTGGTGTATCTAGCGCTTGTTGCGCTGCTGGTTGCGTATCCCACTGCGCAAAGCTCAGACGTTTCCACAAGTCCACAAACCTTTCCCCTGCGCCCGCGCCATACTTGGGCGTGCCATTCCATTGATTCCTCACCTTTTCCCAGGCGCCTGGTGTTGTATCCTCGTCGTCTGGCTTCCAGAGCTCCTCGACCGTGGGAACCCGGGGAAATGGATAGGATTCTTTCCCCGCGGTGCTGATGAAGAACTTTTTATATTGGAAGGGCTTGATCTTGTCGTCTGTACTCAATGCCGGTAAGGGAGACGAGATGCGGATGCCCATGATTTGACTAACGGAATGATCTTTGTTGTCGAGCAGGGAGCCGATCTGGTTCGGGTCGCTGGCGCTGGGACTATTGGGATCCGCCGTCTCGTCGTCTGTTTTTGTTAGCCAACCCCTCGTTATATAATATCCTAGAGAAAATTAGATCTAGGCCGGGGGGAAAGAAGTGGCTTACATTCACCCCACAATGCCACCGGGAGCGACTTATAGATCAACTCGGCTTTCTCCCACTCCGGTACTCCCGCCTCGCCCTCGGACGCGGTAAGAGCCGTGGAATTCCCCGTCGGCCGGACAGTGATGGTTAAATTACTGGTCAACGTATCCGAGCCCTTGAGATGCATGGGTTTGGAGTGAATATCGCGAAGATCTGCCGGATCCTTGGGAAACTGGTGCTCTGGCCCCGATGCATTCGGGTCAACTTGGCCAGTCACGACTGTGGCCTGGCGCACGGCAGCCTTGCACCCGATCGTGAACTGGAAAATAGCGCCCCGGACATTCCACACCGTTTCGTTGGGCTTCGTCCTTGCATCTGTGTCACTGGCCGGGATGAGACCCCGGTTGCAGGTAAAGATGAACGGCGGGGGAGCCTCGGCGTTGTTTTTGGGAAGGTCGGCTTGCAGGACCTGCTGGAAGAATGCCTCTAGGCTGAGCGGGTCGTTCTGGTGGATGGCCGGGGCACCGAAGTTGACGTCGAAGCCGAACACCCAGAAGTTCACATGGACGCGACCAGAAATCGGCGGCCCCTGGATGTAGAGGGTGGCGGAGAGCTCGATGCTGATATGGACAGTACAGATCCACAGGTCGAGGGTATACCGGACGCCGACGCTGACCCCGCCGTCCGCCATGAAGAAGAACGGCTTGTACTTGATCAAGAAGTCGGCGTAGGCGTCGAAGTAGGCATAGAGGGCGCCCAGGGTGAGTGATGCGTCGAGTCGCCCCCCACCCATACACACCTTGGGGGTAATGGCGAAGTAGGCCTCGCCGCGGATACTGATAGAGCTATCGTAGCTCCAACTGATGGCCAACCGAGGTGGGTTGGGATACTGCTCGGGCTTCGAATACGAGCGATGATATCCGCCGATGGTGAAGACAAAGTCGCCGGCGGAGGTGCTTCCGTCATTGGCAAACCAGGTGTAGAACGCGAATCCGCCCGTCAGATGGCAACTGGGATCAAGCACGTAGGAGGCTGGTGTCAGTTGGCCGTCGACCTTGAATGTCCCGGCATCTAAGTCTATCACGGCCGTCAGTCCGAGCTGCACATGGGCAAATTTCTTGTCAACCTTGGGCGGCATGTCCGCCGTAGCGACGCCAAAGAGGCCAATCTTGACTTTAGGATCCCATTCCACCACCACGACGGCTTGCACGTCTAGCAGCTCAAAGGCCAGGACGGTAAGGCCGGCGGCCAGCCAAAAGGAGTGGTTCTTGGGGAAGAACCAGGTGCCGTTCATAAGTGATTTCAGTGCCTCCTCGGGCTTTTCAGACGCGGGTGGCGAGATCAATGGGAACTGCAACACGTTGGTAGCAGTAGGGAATTGCAGGCTGCTGTTGTAGCCGAACCCGCCGACCACCCCCCGGATCTCTGCGAATTCCAAGGTGGCCAAGGGACCGTTCAACATGAAATACACAAACGCCGATGTGAAGGGGTCGGTATGGCCCGTGATGTTGATCTTTCCATAGAATCCTGCAGCCTGGAAGAGATACGGGTTGAAACTGATGGTGGCAGCTCCTTGGTAGGTATCTTGCTCGCTGGTGGAAACATGCTTGAACATGCCGTCTAGGAGGACGGGTGGCCGATCGAAGGAGGCAGCCAGGCCCTCAATGGCAAACTTGGGTGTGGGCAGGTTGTGGAAGATGTTGCTGGACTTGGAGGGATCGCTGGCGTTTTTTTCGAAGACCAGGGTGATCTTGAACCCGAGCAGGCCCACCCCAATGGGCCCCAACACGATCGACGCATCGAGAAGAAGCGACAGCGACGGTTTCTCGCCCAGGCTGTATTGGAGACCCAAGTTGCTTACTGTCAACGGCCCAACCTTTTTGTCGTATGGGGCCTTGGCTGCCCCTGGATCCGCTTCGGTTTCTGGCTCGGGCTTGGTCTCCTCGGTCGCTGCATCTGGTGTAGTGGACTTGGTCTTTGCTGGTTTGCCCCCACCAAACAGATAATCCAGTGCCACAGATTTCCCCTTTTGCGGATCATTGCGCAGAAGCATAAAATGCAGCCCGGCCGGGATTACCACATCCGTTGGCTGGTAGTCTCGGTCAGATCCGTCTCCCTCATCCGCTTTGCCCGCGGTATCGGGTTGCTTCTTGGTGACTTTATACTTCAGTTTCTGATCGTCGTCCAATTGCTCATTCATTTTTTCGACATCCTGATACGTCAACCCCAGCGGAGCGTTCTCCCCCTTCTGCCGCTGG
Organism: Aspergillus bertholletiae; assembly: GCA_009193595.1. Taxonomy (NCBI): domain Eukaryota; kingdom Fungi; phylum Ascomycota; class Eurotiomycetes; order Eurotiales; family Aspergillaceae; genus Aspergillus; species Aspergillus bertholletiae. The sequence goes on from ML736174.1 coordinate 226,527, forward strand.
ACATAGAGAAAGACCATCTCGTCGAACGGCTGGGGCAGCTCGCCGATCAGGTCGATGGTGATCTTAGGGATCGCAGCCACAGCAATCCGGAATGCGCGCTGGGCGACAGGTTTCGGCGTGGCGCTCGTTGGAGCCGCTTTGTATTGAAATGCCTGGAATGAGAAGCCCGCAAAGCTGACCCACGCGGTGAAAAAGATGTCCTTTTTGGTGTCGGGGTTGGGTGCTGCCGCCGCAGGCTGGTCCGACTTCTCCTTCTTCTCCCCGAGTGCATGCATCTTGATCCCTGCTGCGTTCTTCTTCTTCGGCGGCTGGATGGAGATATCGGCTACGAAGAAGGGCAGCTCATCCTTCACCTCTGGACCAAAGATATGGCCCGCGATCTCCCCGATAGTGGTTGAGGGCACAGTACTCTCATCAAAAGCCAGGTGAGCGTTGAAATTCCACTCCTTGGCCGTATGGCTGAAGTTGAGCTCGAGCGGCAGCTTCCCTAGCTTGATGGTACCCTTGGTGTCGAATTTGGACGTGTTGGGGCCTTCGTACGTGTAGGTGAAGGTTAGTTTCTCGATCTCAATGTGATCCAGCAGGGAGGCCACGCCATCCTGGCTCTTCTTCTCGAAGAAGTCGTACAGGGTTGAGCCGTAGACGTCGGACAGGGTGAGCTCGACCGTCCACTTGTTTGTGGGTGCGGATGCTACGGCGGACTTCATGATCTCATACAGCCTCTATCCTCTCTGTCTCTATGGGACTAGGCGATGATTTCCAGAGTCAACCCATTTAGTGTCGCTGGATTCTGCTGACGGTAATTTCCAGTATTCGTTGTAATGGTTGCCGTATTACTGTATGGTATATACACCCCCCGTGTGCCTCGGCCAGCGCATTCTGCTTGTGCATTTCATCGTGTGCATACATCTCTGCAGCCCCCGTCACAGTGGCCAGCCAGCCACCTGCCACGTATGCTGTCCGGCAGATCTAGAATCTTCACACTGAGGTTGGGTTGTTGTAACATACTCCGTATGTGTTCTGTTTTGCCAGATTTACAAAAGTACGGCATGAATGTAACCTCTATCCTCACCCGCGCTTGCAGCTTGTGTGATATCGGGTGTCGATCGAATTTATTTGCAGATTACAACATGCACAGTTGGTTGAAGTGATTTCCTCTGTTAAAGAACCTAGTATGGATTGCATATTCATGTGTCATTTTCAAGTCTCACCTGATCTAACACTCATACTATGGGAATCACTCGTTCTCATCCGGGCGCACGATCGGCTGCTTGAGCTGCAGATACCCCTCCATCGCCGTATACGGCCCTGGTTCATACCCCGGCGCAGAATCCACTTTGCCCAGTCCCAGCGCCCTGTATTCCTGTTCTGGACCCGAATCCTTCAAGAATGGCTGCAGCCAGGCCCAATTGCCCGCTTGCAGTGCAGGCAACCCGACCGCACTGTTCTTGACCGTGGGATCGTCTTCTGAGTTGAGCTGGTAATCTGGCGGGAGGGGCTTGCTGTCACGGTATTTTTCGACGTCGGTAGTGACCATCATGGGGCCGAGGTGGAAGAACGCAGTCATCTTTCGCATAGCTTGCTGCCACGTCCAGGGTGGTAGCTGGAGGTTGTTCATGGGCAGAATGCTGCTGAAGGTAGTAATCGGGAGGAACGGGTCGATGATGGCACCGAACACCTGCAGTTTGCGGTTCCAGTTGCGGGCGTAGAGCCCAGCATTCTTGATCAAGGCTGCGTCGCTTTTAGCCTGGTAGTTATCCGGCATCAGCCAGAAGGATGTTACTTTGGGCGGCGGATTCGCCTGGACATCGGATATGTCCTTTAGAAGCCCGCTTTTGTCTTCCCCCGTGTAGTAGGTGTAGATCGAGCTCAGGTCTAGCTCGTCCCCAGGTTTCAAATTGTCAGTGCCGTGGAGATGGAAGTAGCCCACCAGGCCGTCACTGGCCCGGTCCTTGTCACCCAGTTTGATGGGAAAGTCGTAGGTTCTGCCCTGACCCGGTAGAAGATGCACTGGCTGCGGTTCACTGTCCGACAGCGCCTGGTTTTTCTTCTCATCAATGGATAGCTCCAGTGACCAGCCGGCATTGAGGAGCGCCAGCGGTCGGCCGACGAAAGAGTTGAGGAAGCCCGCGTACGCACTCGGCGTCGAAGACGACGACGACTGGGCCTGTGAGTCGTTCACCATGGCCAGGAAGGCGTGGAGGTACGCCCGGTCCTGGGAGAGTTTCTCGATCAGCAGGTCAATCTGCCTGGTCTTGGGCATATCTTTCGGGGGTGGGAACGGCAGCCATTTCGCACTGACCGACGCATCTGGTGGTGCGTTAGGCGAGGCCAAGCGAACTTCGCGATAGAATGTCCCATCTGGTAAGAAGATCTGGATCCCGTTGTCCACGTAGTTGAGCACGACCCAGCCCCATATTGGATTCTCCCATTCGGTTACTGGACGCCAGTAGGAATAGTCGCCGTCAGGGCCTGAGTACCGGTCGTCATAGACTACAAAAGCTGTGTTCAGCCGGGCAGGTTGGTTGATGGCCGGTGGTATCTGCGCAAACTCAACGTGTCCTTCGTGACCCTCCCCGTTCGGCCGGACGAGGTTGGGCTTTCCCTGGTATAGCTGCGGCTCGTAGTAGGAACTGAGATAAGGATAGATGGCCTCATCATCCTCGTGCCCATAGCGCGCATCGATAGCGTTGATTGCCTGGCCGAACTTGTCGATAATGTTGAGTTTCGAGAAGCGAAACTGGCCATGCGTGACGGGCTTGAATGGATGTGGCGGCCTTGTCATGGATGTAGCCTGGTTCTGGATTTGGAGCGAGTTGGATAGTAGCGCGCCGTAGGGCGTCTGCTCCGAGTAGATGTCAATGACCCCCAGATGCTCCTTGGTGAACGGCTGCACGAGGGCATCGTCAATGGGCCGCACCCCGGAAACCTCGTACCCCCCAGGGATCCGCACGTTGGGCTTGACATGCGTACCATGCACCATCGTCAGCAGGTGGTCGGTAAACCCGTCCAACGGGGCCGACAGGAAGGGCAACTTCCATGTATTGGCAGCCAGCTCCTCGATCTTGTACTTCTTCTTAACCTCCGGGCTGACCGAGTTCAGAAGTTGGACGATGGACGCATGGAGCGAGAAGCTCGGCTGTGGCAGCAGCAGGATCCGCCCCGACAGGACCCGTTTATCGTTAATCTGGGGATGAAGCAGGTCGACCGAGGGATCGATCGCCAGCCGCCATCGATTGTCAATCTGGCCCTTACACTGCGGCGTCAGGGCTGGGGACAGCGACCAGTCCGCCCATGGGATATGGAAATACTCCGCCTGCCACTCGAGGAATAAGGGCGCCCATGGCTGCGTGTTGGCCCACTGATCGCGGGAATCGGGCGCATCATGTTTGCCCCGGTCGTGGTATACAGGGACCGGATGACCTTTGTCCCCGACGGCATTGGGGTCCTTGAGGGTGATAAATTCTTCAACTAGCGCTTTGGCGGTCCGGACCAGATGCTCGGGGAGCTTTTCGAACCCATACGAGGTGAGGTCCTTATCAAGACCCTCTCCCGGAATCAGCTGGCTTTCCAGACGGACCTGGAGATCATCCAGATAATCATCGGGCCATCCAGCCTCGATACCCGACACCAACAGGGTCGGGTCGCGCGGCTGGCTGAATTCGGGCAGAACGCCCTCCTGAGGCTTCTGTGGGAAGACATTTGGGTTCGCGAGCAGTTGATCCTGGATGATTGTCGTTTGCTGGGAGGCCAGCTTGAGGAGGTCTTTCACTCGCGCCCGGAGATTCTCGATCTGGGTTTGGGTCGTTGGGGAGTCAACGTCGCCGCTCACAAATCGCCACCAGTGCGCGAACATATCCCATCGAAGCTGAATGAGCTGCCGTTGGGTGCCGTCCAGGACCCGTTGGACATTGTTCAGGGTCTCTAGCGCGTCGATCTCACCCTGTGACGGCTTCTTGGCCTTCTCCCCGTCCGCACTTTGTAGGTGCCAGTGTGAACCGCCGGATTCGCGGGCAAAGTTCCAGTTCTGCACCTCGTCCACGGCGACTCGATGAAGATCGACCTTTTCATCCTGCGCCCGAAGGAGCGGCTCCAGTAGGTGCAAATCATTTTCCAGTTGCTGTTGGTCCGGGGTTTCATCACCTGTGTGTTGGTGGCAGTCAATGTAGGAGAGCAGCGAGTCGATCGGCGTCGTGCCCACTGTCACTGGCATCGAGCTGAGAAGATGCTCCGACGCCTGGTTGGCGGGGATTTTGTCGGGGCGCTGGTTGCGATTCCAGACGACGTTATACATAGCTCCGTGACAGACGCTGCGGGCCAGTCCCTTGTCCGCGAGCCAGTCGGCCACGCCCGGTGGCCAGTCATTTTTATCCCCCTTCAGCAGCATTGAAAGCGCTTTGAGTCGCTCCGCTCGGGACACGGAATGGCCCAGATCTCCAAACGGCGCTTGTGTTTCATCAGAGTGCCACCCGATCACGTAGTAATCAGCTGTAGCCCGGTCCAGGCGCTTGGTGGTGTCGCCGTCGGTATATTCGAACCCGTCCACGGTCGAGAAAACATTGCTGCAGTGCGGCTGGTAGTCAAGGAAGAGCTGATTCGAGCTGTTCACCGCGGTCAAATCCACACGCTTGATGTTGGTGTCTCTGCCCTCTTTCCAGGTGGTCGTGGATTCCTTATACCCAATGAAAATCTCTGCCTGGCGGTCCAACTTGACCCCCTTCGCACCCTCGCTGTTACTAGTGATGTACGGCGACACGTCAACCTGCAGGTCCTTCTCTACCGGGATTTGATCGATTTCCTGGATTCGATCGCTTTCAATCACCCAGGACTCCACCGCGGGGATCGGTGTGTCTTTGGGCTCGGTCGTGTTCGCCGAGGGATCCAGTTTCCGAATCACTAGCCATCGGTTCGGCAGCGGCCGGAACGCAGGGACCGTATAGTCTGGGTCCTGGTCAGCCGGGGCACTGTGCAGACCCTTGGCCTTGCGTTGCTGGTCGTGGCCTGGCACTGCGGATGGGGTGGCCGCGGTTCCAGTCCGGTAGAAGCGAGGCATCACCCAATGCAGATAAACCCCCATACGATTTGTCCGTGGTTGGCCCTTGCCCAGGTCATACAGCCGGGAGTTGGAGCTCGCGGGAAAGGCATTGTGGAGGTCAACATGGTCTAGGATATCATGCTGTAGGAGCTGATGTTTCCACTGCAGGAAGGTGTAGTTGGGCTGGGTGATCGGGGCGATTTTGGCCTCGTGGGCTGGGTCCGTGTTCGGAGTACGAAGGTCTGGGTCACTCAGCGTTTCGTTGAACACAAATGCGTCCAGTTTCAGAGGGATTGTGAGGTTTAGGTTCTGAAGATTCGCCATTTCGATCGGTGCGGCAGAGGGTGTACGGTTGGCCCTAGACACGGTCTACGATGGGATACAATTATATGTATGTATCTATCCCCTACATTCTCGAGGCCAATCTTTCAGACCCTAAACCCTACAGGCATACGATACTAGGTTGTTACGAGACCTCTCGTTACTCCGATTTTTTACTAGTAGTACTGTTTATGCACGATCCAACACGAGTAAATTGTGGCTTGGGCACCTTTGCATCGATCGACAGAACCAAAGTACCTGCGCCCGCACCCTTCCAAAAGCGTTCTGCCATCGCCAGCTAACAGGCCATCGAGCAAACGCGCCCCGTAGGCGAGAGACCAGAATTTGGGGTGCTCCCAATCAACGGTGAGGGGGTGAAACCTGCCAGGGCGTGGTCCTGTGGACCTGATACGCCCCAGCGGGATTTCCCTTAGGGACCAGATAGATATAGTGCGTCTTGTTGTCCGCCCCACTGATGGCACACAGCGACGAGGTCTGATCCACATGGATATTGGCTAGGCTCTGGTGGCCATCCTGCCAGGTGATATAGCCGTTATCCAGCGTTCCCAGCACGTAGGCCAGATAGCCGTTGAGATTGACAAAGTACAAGGTCAGTTGGAGGGTGACCTCATTGTTCGTGTTCGTGGACGCATTCGTCACGATCGCCAACGGGCTCGACTCCTTAACCGTCATCGTGTCGTTGATCTGAGTAGCTGTATTTGCTTCATCAGTTCCTGCCGCTGGGGATCGTCGGCGAACAGAGGGTTAGAGACTCACCAGCCTTGGTCTTGGTCGCATTGACGAAATAGATCCCCCGATCATCCTCCTCGTGCACGAAGAACACATACGGGGCTTTCTCGTAGAAGCTGGTCAGTCGCGATTTTGCCCCGATGGTGAAGTCCACATCCAAGGGCCTCTCAACGGCCTGATCCTGCAGGCCAATCTCCAGCTCAACCAACACAATGTTCGGGTCCGTTTCCGTGCTGTCGGGGGGGTTAGCTTTGCTTCCCTCGAATGCAAATGTGTCCAGGGTGCTCTGGTCTTACCCTTGGTTCCTGAGAAAGTAGACCCAGTTGCCCTCATCGCCGTCATCGCAAGCCGTCAGCGACCAGAGATTCGTTTGGATGGGACCTTGGTCTTCTTCACTCGCGGGATTGGCTTTCGCGATGGGATTGTAGTACGGGCTCAATTTGCAGATGGACGCCTTCCCGGTGTCCTTTGATGCGAATCCGGCAATGCCGTATACCACAGCCTATTTCTGTCAGCCTGAGACCGCTCAGGGCCAATCCGTCGGGAAGCATACGATGTTATTGTGCACGGCCCCCGCCAGGGTGCCCGGTTCGTGGATACTTCCGGTGGGAGCTTTGTTATCAGTATATTCAGTGGGATGCACAATGTTGGTGGTGTCGTAGACCTGCAACGAGAGCTGGCGGTTTCCGGTGACGCCAAACTTCAGATGAATGTGAGAGTTGTTTTTGACCGAGTCGGGGACATTGGGAATCTCCCTCGGGGTGTCCTTGACCGCCGGATTCGGGATAACGGTGATCTGGTTGGTGAGAGGTGCCATAATCGGGAGGGGGAAGTTCCAATGATGCTTGCTCAGTGTACAACCTGACCACCTATAATTCCCACCCATTTTATACCCCATGATCCTATTCTATCAGCCTCGAGATCGCACCGCATTCAGCCCGCCACAGACGACGATCCAACCCCATCCAGGCATCGCGGGACGTCCCTTGTCGGGCCGCTGGTTAGCGCATCTGCATCCCGTCACGTCACACTCCCTCCGAGTCGCTTCTGAAGGCTGCAGGTGCTCTGATCGCCTGCTGGATCCCAGTTCGCAAATACCATACAAACATACCATACCTGACCGGAACGTAACATGACAGGACAATGCAAGATTACCATCCTGTCTTCCTCTCTTGTCGTTGAATGAATCTCTCTCTCTTTCTCCCCATTTGCCACCTCAGTTCAACCATAATGATGGACCTTCGTCGTCCCCCACACAATCCCACTTTGTCTCCCCGCCATCTGGCCCTGCGCCATGCGAAGAAGCGTCTCCGTGCCCTGGATGCTGCGGTTCAGGATGAACCCGCCGCGATTCAACCAGGATATGAGCAGCTGTATTCCTACTATGTGCCTGGTCTGGCCGCAGGGCCGCACATGATCGAGGTGAAACAACATGTCGCAACGAAAGACGAGAAGCAGAAGCTTGATCCTACCCGATGTCACCCATTCAATGTGATCGGCCCTCGGTTCTCGCTGCCAGAGGGCGCCTTGTCGTCGTTTTACCCGCCCCAGGGCCATGCCGACCGAGCAGAGGTCCTGCCCAATGTGGTCCTCAACGATCCCACTCTACCATGGGAGCGGGTGGCCAGTTGGAAGCAACCGAAGCCGCCAGAGGGAGACTCTGATCGGAACCGAGTGCCGTGGCTGGCGGTGTTCGTGTTCACCCAGGAGGAACTCCGCCTGGGTGCATCGGATCTGGACAGTGTTTTCCGAGATGCACGGATCCAGGGCTTCAAAAAGCAGAGCACCACGCTGAGCACGACCATGTTTGCCAAACTCGTCAGCAAACTCGGCGCAACCAACACCTCCCCGGTCCTGTACGAGCTGGCTGATGGGGATGCAAAAACAGACATCATCTTCCTCAGACAAGAGCTATTCAAATCCCTCTTTTCGCAGTACGATAGCAAGGGGAAGATGGTGGATAGCGAGACGGGCTACGTTCAGCATTTCCGATTCTTGGCTCACCTTCGCCATATCAACCTCGAGAGCACCCCGTCTGCGGCTAGAACAGAGAGCGATGATCACGCGTATTCCGTCATTGTCAGCCATCGAATAGGCACCCTCTCCATCACCAAGCCAACGCCGGTGGTTGCTCATCTGGTCAACATCGAGGGTGTAGAAAGCACGAAATTCGCCCCGGATAAGAAATTCGTGGCCATGTCCTCCCTGCATTCGTGGGAGTATACCTGTCTGCCACCTAGTTCCCTCAATATCGAAGATGCCTTTGAGCATTTGGGGAATTCGTTGAGTGTCCTCAAACCTAACTTGACTGCGGATGATGGTCAGCTTCTGGACGTTTCGCACGAGACGGATCCGAATATCAAAGCCACCAAAGAGCGCTTGAGGAAGCGGATAGACGATGGCTTTTCGCTGGTTAGATACCGCGTCCAAACCGGAGACATCACGGCTGCCTTTACCAAGAGTCCATTTGCCCCGTCCGCCGTCCCATTTCCCGCCGGGGCCCAATGGCCTGCCAGCTCGACCACCGGCTCCAAGCTGCAGATTCTGGACCCCCACCTCAACCTCATGGATCTGACGTACTCCGCCGCGTGGAATCTCGGCAAGGCATTGGGATTGGCAGATCCTGAGTTTGCCACTGCGTTAGGACGGCTGCGCAAGCAGATCCACGACAGCGGGATGCACGAGGCGCAACGACAGGTCATCAACCGTCGCAGCAAGGAGCTGGGCGTGCCAGCAATCTATAAAACAAAAGAAGAGGTTCTATCGACCCTTTCAGGCACACTGAAACGATTGAAGACCCTCTCTACGGACAATGCCCACCAACAACTGTCTGATGGTATGATCCGTCGATGGCGCTGTCCAGAGCTTCCGCCGCTCGATCTTTCGTACAAAAACCCGGAAATCGCCAGCATCATCGACAGCTGCTTTCAAAGCATCACGGAGAAGATTGCCAGCAGTGTGGAGAGTGATGACATTCCATACAACGAGTTGAATGTTCCCAAATCCACCGATTGGGCGATCGTGCTCCGCTGGGTGTTGGATCGATACCATCTAGTCGATGTGCCTCCGCACTATCTCATCACGGATCCCAGTCACCTTCCCATGGAGACAATACGGGCATTCGCTATCGACCATGCATGGGTGTGTGCCATGATCGACGGAGGGCTGAGCCTGGCAAACCACCTGGACCCAGAGGACGATAAAGTCCGCAATGCCATCAAAGGAGCCATCAACAACCACCTCAACACCAGAATGCCGGATCTGTATCACCCCCAGACCCCCCGATACGGTTTCTACGTGCGCTCGGCTCTTGTTGCCAAATTTCCCGATCTGATCCTGGAGATCGAAGATCAGCACGGGACACCGCCTGATCCAAAAGACCCCCCGATCATACTACGACACGAGGTGGTAGAAAGAAACACAATGATCGTTCTCATGCGCGAGCCCCCCCGGGATAGTGCACTGTTTCTGTGTTTGCGAGAACCGCCCCATCAGCAGTTCTTTACAGCGGCCGCAGAGGTAACCGCGCAGGAGATCAGGATGGAATACAAACGGGTGTATACCGTCAGCCCGATCCCAGATGAGCACCATAACGACCCCATTCCTTATACCTACTCCTGGCAAGAGCCAGATGCAGGGCCGGCCATCTTCATCTGGGGATTGAAAAACAGCACCCGTTGCCTCAACGTCGAAGTTCTGGCCCAGAATCACTTTGATACCATCAAGAAAACGTTCGAGGGTAATCCAGATTGGTTTCAGGAAGACAAGCCCACCGCGGCATTGATGGGAATCCAACTCAATGAGCCTCAGTGGGAAATCAAGATCAATTTCCCCACATCCCACGACAGCAGCTTCAAAGACTTGTACAGCGATTATCCCAGGCTGCTCCCGATCCCTGCCCCTGTGACACCCCAACGTCTCTTGCCGTACGCTAAAGTTGAGAACACCATCGCCTGCGATCCATACCCGCCCTTTGGAAAGCGGCAGCGACACGAGCCCATCAAGGCGATTTATCATCCCCCCCATTGCCGTCTCCCCAAGCTGACCTCTATTCCTCGCCATAACCTAGACACGCTAGATGGTGGCGCCGGGCCCCAATTTAAATACGGATTATACGCCGTGGGCCACAAGGAAAGCAATGATATTCCCATGCTGCCTCCCACTGCCAAGAACCGTCGCCCCCAACAGGATCTGATCGTCTCTATTGTCTACCAGGACAGTGCCTTTGACTACTACATGGAGTACCTCGAGATCCACATTGAACTGGGTACGCAAAACCAACTAATGGAAGCATATACCGGCACGGGGCCGAGCATGCTCTCCAACCTCCGATTTAACGTGCTTCCGAAGATTGTGAAGGATGCACAGCTCAGAAACTGGCTGGTCTTGACCTTGCGACCGAGAAGCACCCAGAACAAAGTCCGGGTGGATACGATTGACGAGATGAGCTTCATGCTAAGCGGAATCACCGTGAATCAATATGATGCGGACAAGGTCGTTGAGGTTTTTTCCATTGAGAAATACGCGAGTAACGACGCATGGAAGAAAACCTTCGAAGCGTATTTGAAGAGAGTATGAGAGAGCACAGATAAATAAATATGCAGCATCCATTTATAATATTGATAGCAGGAAGCCTTGTTAGTTTACGTAGCCATTTATAATAGCCTTGTAAATAGGTATATATTCCAATTTATTGTTTCATCTATTTGCTTTCTGATGGATCATGGGGTATATTTATTTATTTATTTATTTAATCAAGTTTAACGTCCATATAGAGCCATTTGGCTATGACAGACACATGCGTCTAGGCAGTGGTCTAGACCACTGCCCCTAGATTGTCCCTAGAAGCTCTACCAGCCCCCTCTATCCTTTTCCATGTTCATTCTGGTCCTTTTCCTCGCCCGATCCGCCTGTCTGCGCCAGGGCCTTTGGGCTATGCCCTCCTCGGTAGATCATGGGGTATAATATCGTTGGGCTTTGACATGTTACTTTACGATATAATCCGGGCCCCTTATAAAGACAGGAAAGGGTTGTGTCGTGATGTGCATAATCGCGTAGGAATCAAGATTTAGATCTTTTCTAGTGACAACCCTCTTATTGCTATAGTTCTAGGTAAGCGTCACGTGAAGTTGGGGGTTGGGGGATAGGGTTGAGGTTTGATTCTTGAATCGGTCAATTTATATCCAGTTATCCTTGAGCCTCCCTAGTTGCTTCTCCGCCTACTATATGTAAAAACAGGTGGCATTTTGCTATCTGTACGGTTAAAGACACTGGGGTCTGGGCTATAGGAAATATTGAAAGAATGATATTCGGTATTACCTAGTGATCTAGGCCTAAAACTAAAAGGGTCCCATTGACGGTAAATTCAGGTCTGATTTTCCTATTTTGTAGCCTACGTGGCTTAAGTACTGATCGTAGATCAGCTGACTATTGGGTAGGCAGGCGGCTAAGCCGAAACCGTAGATAGCGGTATTTTATGGTTGACATCTTCTTTGGAATTCTGGATCAATCTACCATTTGTCTCGCTAAGTCTGCTATTCATTTCATGGATTGATCAAAATAATATTTTTTTATTTATTTCAAACTCAGCATATGTAGAAGGATTTTAATGGTTTTAGTTTTAATTTTTTAATTTTTTTTTTAATGGTGGGGGGGATGTAGGGTGTTTATATTTCCGGTCTTGAAGTAAAACTTCTGATCTATAATACCATAGAATACATAGTATCAGTGTCAGTGAATCTCTTTTATATATAGTGGAAATATTCGATGATTATAATGTCCGGAGCTAGTAGCTATTTGCTTCGCGACACTTACGATACTACATCTTCGCCTCTTCGTCTCTAAAATAGCTCATTTTGCAGATTAGCTTGTCAGTGCACGAGGGAAAAAGCAACTACGAGAAATCTAAGCGGCGCCACATAATTAATAGAAGCAAAAGTGTAGAAGTTCCAACTAAGAAACCAAGAAGCAAATGTAGAATTGGTTCATATGCTCCTCTGCATTACATCCATGGTCTTTCCATGAGAGGAAGATACTTCCCTTTATAGCATGTCAGAGCTCATACTAGAATCTGATTACGATCGCTCTCAGTATCTACTAGCAGAGCTGGTGCACTTGAGACTTTCACCCCTGAATGTTATATTAATTCCCATCAAGTTTCTCCTTGCACCATCCTGTATGATGAAGTGTCAGTGTGGACTCTGGCATTATTTGAAGGCTCCACTGTTTATTTTGTTCATCGGACAGGTCGTCAAACTACTAGTACTCCATACTATCAACTTTGACTAGATCTTGCCTAGATTGCCAATGAAAAAGGTATCAATATAGGGAATTCTTACTCAAATTGCTTGTTAGTATTTCCTTGATTCCCTCGGATCCCTTTCTTTCCTCTTCTCCATCCCCTTCCCTCACCTGTCACCACCACTCGCACCAATAAATGGCTGATGGGCAAAACTCAAGTAAGTAATAGTACACTACATGCCTACTCACTGAACAAGGGCCCCGAGTACTATGCTCACAAAAGGGGGCAGCATTAAAAAAAAAGGAGACGTACAATATCAAAGGACAAAATCCAGTTTTACATATGCATATACATATACAGATGATTATATCAAAATGTATAGAATAGTAATCATAGGTAAAATCCCGCGGACCGTTTTGAACTTTCTCCGCATTTATGAATTTTTTGCGGGGAAAACCCAAGATTAGATCAACAAGTGCAATGTATTTGCCGAACATGCCTCGGGAGAAAAGTGCCTTGATTCCCGCGTAGGTAACACACCGATTACTATATCCTGCACTGAACAAGGTATAGATGAGGGGTTCGGGATTATTTCGATAGAAGCAATACTTATCACGCACCAGAAAAAAAAGCAAAATAAAAGGAACACAAAGAAGGAAAAAGAAAAGAAACGCAGTAACAATACCTACCTAGTAGATACATTTACTCCAACAAATTCAAACCAAACAATTGATCCGACCCACGCCAAAAATGTCATCGTCAATTGTCATCCCCCAATCCTACGAGAAGCTCCCAACAACACACATCAAGGTCTCCCATTACCCGGCCGGAGCTGAAACCGCAACCCCGGTTGTCGTGGTCATATTGAACCGTCCGGAGAAGCGCAATGCCTTCACCGGGGCCATGGCGGACGACCTGGAGAGGGTCTTTGCTATGTTTCACGTCGATGAGCGTGTCAAAGCTATCGTATTAACCGGTGCTGGCCAGACGTTTTGTGCTGGTGCAGATTTGGAGATTGGGTTCCCAGAGGGACGTAGTGAGAAGCCGGTAGATCATAGAGACAGGTAATTTATCAGGTTTTGTTTCTTCTTCTTCCCCCTCCCTTGTTGAGTATATAATCCGTTCAATTGAAATGGTACCTGCCTACTAAAGTTGACTTAATTGATACAGTGGCGGTCGCGTGGTCCTCGCTATCCATCGATGCAGCAAACCAACTATCGCTGCAATGCAAGGCTCCGCCGTTGGCGTCGGCATGACCATGACCCTACCAGCCGTCATCAGGTAACCGATCATACCAATCAACACAGAACAAAGCATTACTGACAAAGGAAACCCTCAATAGAGTCGCCCACACAACCAGCAAATACGGTTTCGTCTTCGCCCGCAGAGGCATCACCATGGAATCCTGCTCGTCGTACTTCCTCCCCCGACTCATCGGCTACTCCAAGGCCCTTTATCTCGTCTCCACGGGGAGTGTTCTCCCCTCCACATCTCCACACTTCGGGGACCTCTTTGCCGAGACAGTCGCTGAGCAGTCGGAGGTCGTGCCACGTGCGTTAGCATTGGCGACCGACATCGCGGAGAATACGAGCACCATGGCAAATGGACTGAACCGGGCGCTTATCTGGCGTGGGCCCGAGTCAGCGGAGGAAGCACACTTGCTAGATTCGCAAGTTCTTTATCATATGTTTGGGTCCAGGTAAATCTCTTCTTCTCCTTCTTTTCTTTTCTGGCTTTGTCCTTTGATTGGTGCTGAGACTTATTTGGGGCTCTTTTTACAGGGATAATAAGGAAGGCGTAGCATCTTTCTTTGAGAAGCGGAAGCCAAATTTCAAGGATACGCTGGTGGATAATGGGCCGGCAAATTATCCTTGGTGGCCTGAGGCAGATGTTAGCAGGAAGCCGAAGGTTGTGAAGGGGGATTCCAAGCTGTAAACGAGAAGCAAGGGGTATTAAACCTGCGTCTCCAGCACCCAAGTCCAGGTGGCACTGAAATAGCCAATTGAACCGTGAATTTTTGTCGATATATTATGCAACAGGTCATATATCTGTCAATAATCAAGCATGAATAACCCGTACAGCTTGAATTTCGTAAAGTAAATCGCTCAGATACAAATCGACATTGTCAAAATACTCATACAGGTGTGCAAGAACCCACAACAAAGAAAATAAGGACCGGAATTGCCATAAAAAAACCCATACTACGGGCATTCCATGTTAACTATTCGCCATCGCAAATGCAAGAATGAACGAATCTAGAGGATAAAGTTGCGTCTCTTGCGATTATACACACGCTGATCCTTCAGCCACTGGCGGTATCCCTGCACGCTACCAATCTTCTCGCCGTAGTAATCGGGGACGGGGTTTGCGATGGAGTTGGAAGAGGGGTCAACGCGGAAGCGCTTGATTCTGTCATAGAACTCCTTCTCTTTCTGTAACGGGACTCGCGTTAGCAAAAATGCGGCCAACTTAGCAACTGTGGATCGTAGATCGAGAAACAATGGAGGAAAACCACTCACAATCATGAAAGCCTGTCGATACCGCCGATTAACCAAGCCCCACGCCGCATTACCAACAAAAGGTCCAATAAGCCAACCCACAGCACCGCAAGCCGCGGTAGCCATTCCTAAAACAACGAAGGGGTCTAAACCCATCACCTGCGCGCCCAGGGCTTCAAGGTCTTGGTTGGAAAGAACCTGGACTCCAACGATAGTACTAGCCATCGAGGACACAACCGACGAAGCGAGCGAATAGCGGCGGCGAGAGGCGCGGAGCTGGAAGAACGAGTTCCAGTTCAGCTTAGCAGCTTCCTTGCGGGTTGCCTCCGAGACGGTGGAGTTTGTCCGCACTGATGCAACACGGCAAGAGGGCATTTGGACCTGGGGACGAGCGCATGGTGCCTTGAAGCTGGTCTTGATTTGTGCGGAGGTACTGGCCGGTCGTGCCTGGCAGAGGGTCTGATACAGTGCGGTTGAATTGGCCGGGAACGCAGCGGAGGGGAGGGCTTTCGAGGAAATGCGTCCGAACACCATTGCGGTGCGCAATGGGGCACTGATTGAGGTTGCGTGCATTGTGGAGGGCGTTGTGGGCAATATGCAGAGGTGATTGTCGTCGATGTTGATGCGGAGTTGAGTTCGGATTTGGCCAATGCTCAGGTGGAGCCATGGTTTGATTATGTAAGCGTCATGCTTCCCTTCTGGGGTATGAGGTCATTTTTTGTTTTTATTTTTATTATTTCTTCGTTTTTATGTGAAGAGGGTGAATAAGTTTAATTTTAGTAAACAATGTAGAATCGACTACTGGACTCGAACACATCGATAGGACGAAACGCTGGTGGAACTGGCAATTCATTTTCTCTCTCTAATAGCCTTCTACCTATCGGTAGCTTTTCTATACCTATGCCTGAGTCTCTAACAACAGTTGTTCCTTGTTGGCTATGATAGCGTTGGCAAGATAGTGTTCTCTACTGCACTCCTGAACCTTTACCCACAGGCTTGATTGACAATGCTATAGTTTTGCCCGTACCTGCTGCGATTTTCTTGCTTGCTCCCTTAGCAGCCGTCGAAGTATTTTCCCGGATGAACTCTTCGGGATTTCCGTTGTAAACACCACGCCACCCCGGAGTTGCTTATGACGCGCCAAATTTGACTTGACATGAGCTTTTAATTCCTCCTCGGAAATGTTTCTATTGCTTTCTACCACAATATATGCTCGGGGTAGCTCGTTCCCCGGCGCTGAGGGGTCTGGGACTCCAATGACAGCAGCATCTGCTACGCATTCATGGCTTAGGAGACAAGCCTCTACCTCTACTGGAGAGACCTGAAGTCCTTTGTATTTGATAAGCTCCTGCCAATTTATTAGTTTGTAACAAAAACCTACATATCCAGTAGTGGCCGGACTCACCTTCTTTCTATCCACCATGTAAATCCTGCCGTTCTTCCAGACGCCAATATCCCCTGTTCGGAACCATCCGTTGGCTGCGAAAGCTGCGTTAGTAGCCTCTGGGTTCTCAAGGTAACCCTTGGTGACCATGGGCCCTTTGACCAAGATCTCTCCCTCCATGCCTTGTTCAACATCCCTGTTTTGTTCATCCACAATGCGAAGTCTCGTATTCGGAAGCAAAGGGCTGATACTCCCCGTGCTATCAGCCTGGCCCCAAGGCATCGTGGTCACACTCCCGGTGGACTCGGTCATTCCCCACCGTTGACTGATCGAACAACCCAATTTCTCCTCCGCACGTCGCTGGACCTCTACAGGTAACGGTGCAGCCCCCGATTCCGCTCGGATCAAACTACTAAAATGGTCTGTGACGCGCGAACTCTCCGCAACAGCAAGATAAATCGGCGGCGCAGTAGCTAGAAACGTAACCTGGTGCTGTTTACAATAATCCATGAACTCGTCAATATTAAACTTCGGCATCCAGTACACAGTCCCCCCCGCAACGGCAGGAGTAATGAAATATCCCTGACAGCCCGCAATATGTGCAGTCGGTAGGTGACCAATTGTTCGATAGGGGACTTCAAGGTGCGATTTTCCCTTTCTGGATTCGCGAAGGACCAATTGCGGGAGAATTGCCTCCGAAACAAGGTTCATGTGAGACAGCATAACACCTTTCGGTGGTCCGGTAGTACCGCTCGAAAATAGGAGGCAGATGAGTCTTGTTTCTAGCTCAGTTCGATCTGTGACTCGTTCCCAGTCCAGCTCTTTAGTATTCTGGAGATAGTTTCTCTCAGGGTTAATTGTGTCCCGAAGCAACCTTCTACGATCCGAGCTCTCGAGGACCAAAACTCGCTCCGCGGGAATCCCGCAGGAAAGCGCCGCTGCTAGAGCTTTCGCTTTGTTGTCCGCACTGGCTATGATCAATTGGCTCTTTGACTGTTGGATCTGTCGAGATAATTCCGACTGTGTAAAGGCAGTCGATGCTGCGGTGTACACTCCTCCCGCGGCGACAATGGCAAAGAACACCGCGGGCAGAAGCACTTGGTTTGACGAGATACAGAGAACTGTGTCTTGGCCGGCGCCATTGTTTCCGATCCCAAAGTCAGTGCGAAATACATATGCGAGGCGCTTGGTGATAGCTCGGGCTTGAGCTTTGGTGACGCTGTTTGTTAGATCTGCGGCCTCAGCATGGAGAAGTGTAGTTTCCGTGGACAGCGAGAGGGAGGAATCTGTGGATTGTGTTAGTTTTACAGAATCTAGGCGGTGATACGGGAACTTCATGTACCAAATATCAGGGAGAGGAGATCAATATTCGGGATATCATAGTCTTTCTCTGGGAGGTATTGCATGCTGGAGGGAAATAACTACACAGATGAGATTGTCTTGGTATCACTTTAGTAAGTAGTTGCGTGAATCATAACTAGTCTATGGACCGCTTATAAGGTTTGGAGTGATATAAAGGCTCGGTTATATAAAATGCGGGGAAACCCGAGGTTGGGGTTGATACATTGAGGGGAGTAACATAACTCTCGCACGGTTATATCTTTTCGGTCAAACAACATGTAAATAGATCTATCGACCTAGATATTAAATGCTCTATATCGATCGAGATAAGCAATAGAGTTCTGTTGATGATACCATTTGTTGAAGATGCTGAGGACGATACGTTCTAGAACTGATGGGGAACGATCGCGTAGATTAGAGGTTGCCATTCTGAGAGATAGCGCCAGGGCGAGACTGCGGCTTAGACTTGGTGCCAAAGCCATTCACGTGGCCATAAAGCCATTTTAGGGTGCCGGTACTCAGAGCCATCACGACGGCGCTGAGGGCAAACAGCCCGACACGCCCTTCAAAGGGCAGTTGCTCGAAGATTGGATAAGGGTACCTGGAGTGATTAGCGCTTTACTAATGATATAAACATAACAACATAACCAACCATCCATTATAAGAGAAGCAACGTTCAATCCAGAACCAGTACCCAAAGGCAATGGCACCGGACAAACTGAGGGCCGGTACGATACTAATAGTCCATGGGGGGGAAAGAAGAAAGAGGTCGATCAGGAGTACAATTGACGGAATGGCATGGAAGCTAATGTCTTCTCAGGAGACTATATCAGTGGTGATCATGGGTATTTGCTCTTACTATCTGGACACCTACCTGCGTCCAAAGGAATGACAGCCCATTCTGGTACCACCAAACGCTCATCGATCTAATACGAGTCAACTGGCGAATTACTACCGAGACATGGGGGTCCTATATCGAGCACTGACCACGCGGAGACCCCAATACAAAATGCTGATCAAAACTTCTAAAGGTGCGCTGCATATCGATAAAAGGTTCTTGATCAAAAACAGTCGCGCGGATAAGGTCACGTCCGCTAGTAAACCAATGGCGAAGGTAAGTGTGGACAGGGATAACCCGATGACTGTCAGGTACTGAAAATGCCAGCCATATGCCTCGTTGCTAACCAAATGTTAACTGACAGGGATTTTTCTCGGGCCATGGGGCTAGTACTTACGCGTGGTTGGGATTTTCATGCATACTAAACGCCAGGATAATTAGCCTGAATGACCACGATGACGTAACGGCATCTCAGCCGCGACCAATAGCGGTCGACCACAGAACATGAATCATAATCCTATAAATAATTCCAAGAGACCTCGAAAAAAATAAAATAAAATAAAATAAAAATAAAAATAAACCCACTATTTAAAAGACCATATAAAACTGGTGAGTCCGAGTAACTGCAAGGAGAGGAAGTTAGCCCAGGAGGAGAAGTGTAGGATTACTACCATGCTTGTAGTAGTTACACATACATGAACCAAGGCAGAGAAGCCCCGGGAGGGACTGTGTATTCGCTGTAGAGGATGTTTCTGGAGAGGCAACTGGGCGTTGGAAGAAGTCGATGACATGGTGGAGTGTTTGTGTTGATAAGATAGCCCACGGCCAAGAGTCAAGAGGTCATCCAAATAAATTAGCTCTCTGGGTCAATCTTAATTTCGATGGTGGTTATCGATCTGGATGGGTACTCGGAAATGGATCTCTGGAATGAAGCGGTGGCCAGGCATCCCGCCGCTAAGCTCAAAGAGAGGGTTCCCCGGAGGAATAGATTGCCCGCCTGCCGCCCGGAGACGCCAGCTTATCACCATTACGTATAGTCAACTCGGCCACTATCTGGTATCACCTGCTCCACCGCCCCCGATTCCGCCCCGGCTCCGATTGATGGAGAGGGCCGATAGGTCGCCACCAATCTCAGGGCGTTATCTGGATAGTCTTTGGATGTCTCATGCTCCACTGGTCGGTTCTCCTCCGCTTTTCCTCGTGTTTTCTCATATTCCGCCCTGGTTTCAACAGCCGAACTTAAACGAGGCCCCTGCCTGTCCTGTTGCAACAATTGATTGCTACTACTCCCTACTAACCACCACCACACTAACCAACAGAGTCAGTTGTACGGGGGACTGTCCCTTCACGCATCCCGGTTGATTTTTTACCCCGGAAAGATTCTAGAAAAGAGAACCCCCAATTCGCCGCATTTGCTACAAGTAAAAGAAGGTCCACGGGCGCTCTCTCCCACACCTCGATGACCACGAATACTAGGTGTGGGTGCCTCGTTGATTATCGTTTTCTATCCTCTTGGATTAAACCGAAAAGCCCTACAAGGCGTAAAAGGACTATTTCTTCCGAGTTCCTACCGACCTCGTGAGCTTACAACTGGTCTGCATGGCGATCTTACTGTGCAGAGTGTGTCGGCACTATCTCAAGTCCCGGACCATTACCTCGTCTGGCCGTTATATCTTTTATTCCTCCTCGTTTTATTTGGCCAATATTTCTTGAAATCCAATGCCTCGCCCGAGACGGCCCGGCGCCCCGGAGCCAAAACGGAGGTCCCGTAAAGGATGCTGGTGCGTACTACTAGTACTGACGATGTGATAACTTCATGTTATGTGTATGATTAGCTACTAAACCCCCGAGTTAGGCCATGTAAAGCACGCAAAGTGAAGTGGTTGGTTTTAATCCGTTTTTCTTCACATTCCCCCCACTTCTTTTTTAGCTAGGTCACTAATATCTTAGATGTAGCGGAGAAGAAAAACCGTCCTGTTTGAATTGTCGACGTCAAAATGAACCATGTGACTACAGCATAAGACTGAACTGGGGAGGTAGAACGAGAAGAAGATCTTCCATAGACTCCCCAGGTTCCCAGTCTAGCGGCCAGTCCGGACAATTCATACTAGCCTTCTCGCCGTCAGATATAATGCAACCTGACTCCACACTGTTAGCTTCACCATACAAATCTGCTGGTTCCTTGGGAGGAGACACTGCAGGGGACCATGTCGCAGAAGGTCTGTTTTGGGAAGCTGGGTATACAGAGGAAATGGCAATAGGAACGTCTTATCCTAGAGGGTTATATGATATCCATGAATCATCCGCTATCTCTGACCCGTCTCTTAATCCCTCCACACGTATAACTGGCAAGAGTTCAGTAGATATGAGTGCATCGTCACCGGGGAAGGACGCAGCCGCCTCGTGGCCAGGCTTGTCTCCTCACATGACCACAGCAGTGTCCAGAGAGGCGATCCCCAGTTACCCGCCGTCTACCTCACATTCCCTGGACGATTTCTCTTACCCATCACCTGCAGACACAGGTTCCAGTATTGGTTCCTTTGCCCCATTTGCCTTTTCTCCTGCCGCCATGTCACAGCCAAGCTCGCTCCTTCAACATCCTGCAGATGTCCCCGAACAGCCTTTGAGCCATTCCTCGCCCAGACAAGGAGGTACACCGGATCAGGGGCTCACTCACTCGCACTATTCATCTCCTGTCGATATCACTAGCACTTATGGCCCTTACAAGTCACAGAGTCCGT
The DNA here is from genome assembly GCA_009193595.1 of Aspergillus bertholletiae. Lineage (NCBI taxonomy): Eukaryota > Fungi > Ascomycota > Eurotiomycetes > Eurotiales > Aspergillaceae > Aspergillus > Aspergillus bertholletiae. The sequence continues at coordinate 247,676 of ML736174.1, forward strand.
CAGACCCTCATGAGGGTATGTCCCCTCATTCTAAGAATCCACAGCTTTTCGCATCGACTGGTGTAGTCCAGGATACTGAATCGATACCAGCGGATGTGACTAGTCGCACGGAGGACTTCTTTCATAAGGTTATGAATAGCCCCGGGTTGTCTGAAAACCCTCCACAGGCTCATGCCGGCGAGCCGCCGATCACCGGCTATTCTCGGCTCTTGAGTACGGACCATGAGGTTGATGCTTCTGAGGTGCTCTCGAGCGCAGAGAGGAAGTGGCATGCTTATCTCACCAGCGTTACAGATAATTATGGTTTGGACTGCGGCCGTCCAGATCGGGATTTGAATAAAAATGACGACCATTCAGCCATTGACATCAACTATGCACTGGATTTGATCAACTCGGCGCCGTCTATTGATCGACCGGATGATTCCTCGCCCGCGGGTTCGAAACAAAACAGCTTAGATGGTGCGAAGTTTGCTTATTACGCATCGCCTGTACCAATCAACATCCCGCGTTATCTATCGCCGCTCCCACCGACTTTAGTGCAGACGCCTATCAACTTGATGTATTTCCATCATTTTATCAACCATACAGCGAGGATGCTGGTTCCGCACGATTGTAGTGATAATCCCTTTGTTTCTGTCCTACCATCAAGTAAGTCATGGGCGTCAGCTTTACTATTCTTGTTGACTATTCTACTTGTGCTAGTATGCTAACCTCACAGTGGCCATTGGGGATTCAAACCTGCTAAACCTTATGTTAGCATACTCTGCTAGTCATCGTGCAAGGTACCTGGAGCATCCGGAACCTGCTACTCGTATCGCGCATCTGGTCAGCAATGTCTTCCCTGCATTGCGCGTAGCACTGGAAGATCCACATGAGAAAGTCACCGACAACCATCTTGCTACGGCCATCATGCTTCTGTCCCTGAAGATTATATCACCCGGCACCTTCGAAGTGCCCATTCCTTGGCAGAGCCATCTTAAACTTGCCCGGCAACTCTTCCTCGCGCGCCAAGAACAAATGACGTACCCTGGAAATCGCATTGGCCCATTCCTAGCTCGCTGGCTGGGGTATCTCGACATCATGGGAACCCTCTCTTGCCGGCACACGGAGCCACCCTTGCCTGAATACTACTCTCTTATCACTACATGCTGTTCAGTTGAGGGATTTGATGAATACTGTGTCGACTGTTTCTCTGGTTTTACCCCTCGAACGGGGCTGTTCTTGACCAAGCTAGGGAAATTGGTACATCAATGTGACAACGAACGATTTGATGAGATGGGAATATGGATTTCCGGTTGGAAGCCTTCGGCCAATATTATTCTAGAAGCCCAAGAATTAATAAACGATCTTGAAACGCTCCGTGCCCGCGCTCATGCTAACTCAAGGCACTTCCGGGATTCTGGAGCTACAGATATCATCGCTGGTGATAAGGCATTTTACTACGCAGGCTTGTTACACCTCCATCGACGCGTCTTAGGTACATCTCCATTTTCTACGCCAGTCAAGGAGGCTCTCAGTGGGCTTAGAGAAGCTCTCACACAGCTAAGGTTCGGGGCATCTGCCGAGGTCGGAACCGTCTTTTGCTTGTTCACTGCAGGCTGTGAAACCCGTGACCCTAAACAGAGGATGGATATTCAGGAGCGATTTGAAGCTCTAGAGCAAACGGGCATGAAACAGGTCAGTTACTCTTAGGTCCCTTGTTGCAGTATACCGGAGCTGACCAACAGTTTTGTAGATCCAACATGCTCGCAAGTTAATGCAGCGTTGCTGGGATGAGGAATTGCCATGGATTGCTTTGGCCCGAGGGGAGTTCCTCGGATAGATAGAATGAATTAATGTGCGGCTGTTGTGGTTCTTATTATCAACGAAGTAAATAGTAACCTTGTGGGATTCATATTCGTACAATAGGTTAAACCGACCTACCAGGGGGCAGCGCAGTGTCAAATGGTGGCTAACGATGAGAATCCACTCTGAAGGAGGGTATAGTAAGGGGGACTGCTGTTCGAGTAAATAGCCCGGTAAGATCAAAGTGATAATTGCTATTCAGAAGCGTTCCGTGTGATGGGGTAGATGAGGCCATTCTCAGAACTACTTGTGAGCCAAAGTGAGATCTGAAGTGATATCTTTCTGCTTCACTCACCATAACAACAGATGGCTCTGGCCAAGGTCAACAAAGGAAACTCGTCACCCCTTGGAGCTAGTGCTCCACGAGCAACAGATACAAAGTCATATAAAGAAGTATTCTGGCTGTAAACAACTGCTTCACCGCCCTGGAGTACGTGTGAACAGCTCTACATTGAATTGCCTAAAATGGAAGGCTGCTCTTGTCTCATGCTGAGTACCTTCAGTGCCGCTGCCGTTCTCCTGTTTACCTTACTACCCATCCTCCTCGCGTTCTACGTGCTCCAACACCGGTATCTGCGCCGGATTGAAGTCCTCATGACTTCCATGGCAGACTCGGTGACTCCAGAAGCATGTCAAGGCATAGAGGGGGCCAGTCACCCTGACAAGACAACGCGCGACGCGCCGGGCCGTACTGTGTCTCCTGCTCCAGAGTCACGTCGAGGCTCGAACCTGATTGATAGCCGATTGGAGGACATTCAGGTTCCAGCTCTTCTGCCACAGATCACCAGAAAGATGCCGGGCCCCGTCACCACCAGCGCCATCGTCAAACTGGCGGACGAACTTCACCTAGGCGGGCCCACTCCATTGCTGGATGGTGGATTGGACCGTCTGCAGATAGCTACGTTGGAGCCCAAGCGTGTAGGTTGCTTCTCTTCATAATTACCCCTTTGAATACTGTCGGTATCAATTGAGATTGGCCAGAGTTCTTTCTAACTTTCCAAAGAGCCCATCCTCAGGTACCGGAGCTCAGATTGCTAAAGCTTCCATGTTCGGCGCTGAAGGACAGTCGAAGACTGTTTCATGGGACGGTAAGATACGCTGGGTTATAGAGGGCCCTAGTGTCTTCGATGATGAGGAGGACGAGCTTGGAGCATTCTATTTCCGTCCCAATCTCTTGTCTCGTCACTCATTCTCGGACATTTGGATATTTCAGTACGGACTGCGATATGTCCCAGCTAAGGGAGATAGAAATGCGTATCGCACGATCCGGATCGAAAACCTCCCACCAACCATAACTCTGAAGGATATCTTGCCTGCCGTTAGTGGTGAGATTTTCTCAGCTTGTCTGACGGATACCACTCATATTGTGGGATCTAACACCGCGATCATCATGTTCGTTTGGCAGTCCGACGCTGTTCGTTTTGCCCAGGCTTCAAGAAGTGGCATGCACATTGGTCCTATCGTGGCAAAGGTTGTTCCTGTCAACACTCCAACCTACCCCATGTCAGCTGAGTTGAAGCGGCTGATCTTCAAGGAGGGCTACACACGTTGTCTCTGTGTGTCCAACTTGCGTGAATCACTAAGGAGGGAGGTTCGTCGTGTGATGGGGAAATCTAGCCACTGTGAATATATCGAGAGGATTGAAGACGGCCTTGTCCTGGGGGAGACCTACATTCGATTCTATTCGATCAAGGCGGCGGCGGCGGCGTGTGATCATCTCAGAAACCACCCGTACTTTACCAAGTGTGCCTTCCGTTACCTAAAGAAGGCCTCAGACATGCATAGCACCGTTGCTGGAGAACGCACCTTCGGAGCTAAAGTGCAGGGAAACCGCCTTCGCATTGGGATTTGGGATTAAGTTGTAGTCCTGAGTATTCATATTGGGAATTTGTCGTACACTTTGTGCATCGCCCATTCTACCATGCACTGTATTTATTATCATCCTGCATACTTATTTCGAGCGACAGCGTAATAGCAGATAGTTAATGCATGGTCAATTTATCTTCATGGGTCTCGAGATCCCCTTGACTTTATAGGAGGGTTAGGAAGCACTCTTTGGGGTGATACTGGATGCCACTTAGGTCCCTCAGATACTATAGAGGTTACTCCAGCCACATTGGCCAGCTAACCTATTAAATTTACTATGATTTTCGGTTATATCGGCCTGATAGCCCGCAGAAATATATCAGAATTTACTATTTCCCCTCTACAGTCCCAGCTGTGGAGACAGTCAGTGTATTGCATCCATACCTTGATCGTGACTTGGGGAATGATCTCCTGATATTATATATCATACAACTAACATAATCTAACCTCGATCACATCATTTTGGAGATACGAAACTGCGCTTGTAGTTCTCTTATATTGGAAGCAGTCGTTCGTAAGGAATGAATTTAATCCTTTAAGAATTATATAATCCTTAATTAGCTTGATAAAAGACAGATAAATATCTCCGACTTAGCCAGATTTCCAAAAAAAAAAAGGATGCCATTTCCAGTCTAACTACTGACTAAACGATTCCCTCATATCATACATATTTGGCCTGTCTCTATAACAACACCTATTTTAGAAGGGTACAGTTCCATGTACCATGGTTTCCATCTATCATCTGCCAGAGGTATTCAAGTTATGTAGATCGAGAAGTCGGTCAGAGACTCTCCGGGCAGTATACATGTTGGCAATAACACATTGAATTTAATTCATAGTTAGCACATCCTACATCCCCCAGTCCTGGTCGCCTTATGCATGAATTACTCGGAGATAAATCAGATCTGATAAGCAAACCCTGCAGGGCGGCCAACTGGTAGATTTAGTTAGCTTAGCCACTACCTAGCCCTAACCGGTCTCCACCCAGCATCTGACTACCACCTTGGTTTGCCATACTCAATACTCAACTTCCAGCGACGTTATGAGTCATGACAACTACCGATACTAACGTGCCTATTTAAGACTAGTCCTCTAAACGGCCAGACAAAGACAAGTTGGTAGTGTATGAAATGAATATATGGTTTGTGCGAATGTCCAAATATAAAAGTTGAGCTATCTCTATTCACCAAACTCCGCTCTGTCATCGTCATATCTATCGGATTTTCTCTCGGCAACGCCGGCCTTTCTATTTCGTCCCAGTTCTCGAGACTAGCTCATTTTTTAATACCCTCTTTTTTATAAATAAGTAAATTGTTTACTTCTCGCATTGCTCATAAATAGGCCACCTGCTGGGACTGCCCAGTGTAGGTACCGATATTCAATACCATTATACTAACATGACCATTTGACACGGCTGTAGCCGATTTAGTGAGATTAATCAAATAATTAACTATTATCATACTGGATTGTGAGTACAAATTGTGTAAACCCTGTGGTCATTTCCAGAGCCATCACAGTTTGAAGCGTCAAGTTGCAAGTAAGCCGATCAGACACAAACACATTAAAGCATAGTGTTTTCTATGCCGTCCACCTAGCCCGATATGTTTGTAAGTTCACAAATAATTAACTGTACCCATATTCTTGCTCTATGTCGTCTGCACGCCGGACGCCGTCAAGAAGCTCGTGGTTATGTCCTCCAACCCCCTCTCCGCATTGGGGGCATCGGGCTGCCTCCATCGGCATTCCGCACTCCCCAATCGTAAACTACGACGGTATCGGATTAGTACAAATGCAACATGATTAGGATAAGTAGCAAGGCCTTACAGGATGTGAGTTTCGGCAGTAATACCAATGTCCAGTTCCAGAAAATTGAGTTGCCATGGCTTCGAACACTTGTCGTTTTTCTTTGGTTGTTACAAAGCTATAGAATGTTCCGCCACTTAGTAGTCTCTTCGCCTTTTCGATATCATCTTCTAGAAAGCCTAGCGTTCCCTGGTGTCTGGCCAGTAGAGCCTCGCACCGTTTCAAAGCATTTGAGGCATCTCGACGCAGTTCGGTGGCTGTATTTATGTCGAGAGGATGGTCTTTTTCGTCAAAGTTGCTGAGATAGAGTGTACAGAATAAAGAATAGTGGATCATTGCCTGTACCTGCTCGGCTAGAAACTTCGCGGTCTCGCTAGTGTTCCAAACAGAGTAAGAAGTGTCCATTGCGCCCTTAATTTGATTGGCTACCACATGGCGCAGTTCAGAGCGGGTATTTGAGTCAACAGCTGGGTTTGTATAAATCCTCCTGTAGCCCCACAATATAGCCCAGGTCAACCTAAGTTGGAGGCATTGACCGCGGATCTGAAATCCAGTCTGAATCTTTGAATCATTCATATTATAGAAACTGTTTGGTGTACTGTTCTCTCGAAGAGCTGCCGATGCGAGGAAGTCATTGACCCTTCCATAGGGCTGCTCTGCAGCGGCCATGGACTTGACGAACTTCTGAATTGCTTTCTCAAGTTTATCTTTCTTACAGTAAGCTTTGAGCAGATCACCATGATGGGAGCTGCCAGACTGTTCTGTTCCTGCTGAAAACTTGCGTATAAGCTCCGCTCCTTTGTCTTCTAGCTGCGTCTCTCGTATTTGGGTTGCGATAACGAGCTTCTTGTACATCAAATTGGCGCTGAGGATAAATCGTTTGGTTGACTCATCAAGTAATGCCTTCTTTACTATCCGGTTATATCGATGGATGTCCCGAAGCGGTGTGCGGCAATCTGGACATCTAGGAAGCCTCGGATCGGCACTCACAACACGTTGTGATAGTCGCGGACTCACAATTGTATCGGTGTGGGGATCGATATTGTAGTACTCTTGAATGTCCATGATGCCGTCGAGGCTGGAAATCGTATAAAAGTGGCCACAAGATAGAAAGACTAATGGATTTTCATTTACGTTGATGTCTTCATAGCTCTCCATCGTGATAAAATCGACACGCTGTTCCAACACAGTTGCAGCACAGCATTCCCGGCAGTATTCCTGACTAGGGCATTTTTCGCCGCAAATACTTGGGCATTGATGGCCACAGTCCAAAAGATTCTCACATCGCTTGTCGCAGGGGATTATATTGCAAGGCACTGCACATGGCAGGTTGCAGTAGCTGTTTGGCCGATGATCACACCCCCAGCTACACCTCTCAGCGCAAGGGGCACACGGCTCACTGCATTTCTTGGGGCATTTGCTATGCCTACAGCGAACTTCACAAGGTTTATCACAAGGAGTGCAAGTGGTGGATGGGTGACAAGGCCGAGAGCAACTATGCGAGCAGGTGGTGAAGAGCCGTCCACAAGGTGCAGTACACGAGCCATGGATAACTTGGTCACGCCCATCTGAAAGGTTCCAGCACATCCAGCAATTCCTTTGACAGGTGTGTCCGCAGTCCAATATGCCATGACAACGCTGCGAACACTTTATCTTCGAAATGTCTTCATGACATCTTAGTTCAACTTCATGCCCACACCCGGGCATCTTTCTCACCACGGCTTGCATACATCTCACCGAGGTGACATTTTGTCTCAGTCTACATTCGACTTCCGTTGTATGGCCGCATGGAAGTACAATATTAGGGACCTTTTCGATACACTCATCGCAGCTCTCATGACATCTTTTTGTGCACAAGTGTCCGCACTTTCTCATTTTCGTACACGGCTTCATACATTTGACAGCACTATGCCGTCTGTTGGAGTGACATTTAAAAGTGCAGGTATGGCCGCAGGCCAGCCGTCGTTCACATCTTTCTGCACAACCACCCTCCGGGGCTTGGGTTAGTAATTCGTCGGGAGAAGCAGCATAAATCCTTTGTCGAGGGTGTCGGGAGCATTCGAGTTCTAGCTTGGGTCCGATGTTACCGCCCTCTTCCAGTAGTCGGATTACCGACGACCACATAGGAATAGAGGACGCCGTATCAGCATTCCCAATAATGTACATTCCATGCTTTGCTCGGCTATGATGTGGAAAGCATAGAGAAATTAGTTAAATTATATAAGATTAAAACCAGAGGACTTTTTTTTTTAAAAGACTTACCTTAGTAGAACATTAATCCTATTTGGAGTTTTGAGAAATCCACAATTTCGAAATTTGTTGCTCCGCACAAGTGAGACTATAACAACGGTTGCCTCATCGCCCTAGGAGGTATTTATGGTAAGTATCTTCTTGGATCGACTTGGAAATTTATGAAACAAGCTGACCTGAAAGTTATCCACTGTGGCAAGCCTCACTTGGTCAGACAGCTTAGCCTTTTCAACTGCTCGTCGGTCATGGGATTTCCGACTAGTGCTTGTGTGCATCTCAGCTTCGGAGTCATCCAAATCAGCCAAATCTTGCTCTGTGATGATAAGATCAACGATGTCCTCCAATCGATCCCTCAACAACCTCAGCTGGCCTATGTACGGTGTCAAGATGGCGATCTCTCCAGGGCTATAGCACTCTTGTTTACACAGATGTCGCACTATCGCTATGGCCATTTCTGCTTCCCATGTGTTTGTCTTGCTCCGCATCGGGTCCTCAGGATCATCGGGATCTTCCATGTTGCGGTGGTCAAACCAGAATAGCCTGCGTTTTAAACCAGCGACTGCATCGTACAAACTCGTCTTCGGATGGTCGCTTAGGCCAGGGTATAGGGTCTGACGAATGAGGGAAGCAATCGAAGGATGCATTCTTCGCTGGCTATCTAGCTGTGCCACGGGAAATCGAGCAGATTCTGCCGCATTGGTGGTTTCTCCGTCCGATATATGGAAATCTGGAGGCCGCAGGTTTACCAACCTTTCGAACAATGACTCGTCAAGGTTGTATTTAGGCCCACTTTTGTCGTACTCTATAGAAAGCCTCTGGTTAGAGATCTTTGGACGCAGTTGCAAATGATCTCCAATCAAAATGGCATGTTGAATGGACGGCAAAAGGCTGGTCAGAATGTGTGATTCGAGTACTTCCCCAGCCTCTTCACAAATCAACACCTTTGCTCGAAGGCTACGTAAGAGATCAGCATTGTTTGCGAGGCCAGTTGTAGTGATTCCAACGACATCCACTTCATTGAAAATCTGGGCATCTGTCTGGTTAAATAAAGCCGTATATCGGCGTTTCTCTGCAGCGTGTTGAAGCATCAAAGTCTCCAGCTGAAATGTAAGATTGCTGACAGCTGATTCATACCAGTGGCTCAACAGGCGGGTGCGTTCCTCTTTTGTTAAAGTCCATGGATCCACGGAAAGCAGTTGCTCGACCACTCGCTTGTCGCCATTCCCATTCAGCTCGCCTGGGCCGTTGCCCTGCACCCATGCGTTCAAAGGCATTTCATCACCAATCATTACTCCCCCAGTAATCCGTTCGTCATACTCGGGGAACCTTCTTTTCAAATATGCATTCGCGATACCAAAAGTCCCGTTTGCGAGTTGCTGGCAGATCTCACTAACTCGGATAGCCAAGTTATCTAGCCGCTTCTGAGACTCATATATCAATCTGCCTTGTCCGGGGACCCGTGGAATCCTTTTTTGCTTTTTGTAGTTTTCAAGTGAAAGGGACTCCAGGGTGGGTGAGGCACTACGAGATCCAATGCGTAGAATTTTGGAAATTCCCGAATCAAGGAGTCCTTGGAGAAACTGATCAAGTGCGTGGTTTGTGTAGCAGCTTGGTGTAGTTAGTTACTAGCTCTTTGTTATGGTACGAAGAAGAAATTTCATAGTCGATACTTACACGCACAAAATCGGTCCTAATTGTCGAATGTTGTTGGCTAAGAGGCACTTTGCGATCTGAATGCCTACATACGATTTGCCTGTCCCGGGAGGACCTTGGATAAGAGCTAAATGGTTTTTAAATGCTGAGATCATTGCCCGTGCCTGGCCCATGTCTAATGTCGTTCTTCTAAATAGCTCCTCCGACATAGTGTTGAAGTCTCGGACAGTAGAGAATGTCAGTGGCGTGGCTACATAGTCTTCATCTTGCTTCTCATCAGTTGACAAAATTGGGGAAAGGTCTAGTGTCAGATCTTCAAGATAAACGGGCGAGTGGATCGGGAAGGACCTATATCCAAAGGCAGTGGTAGTCTCCATCTGGTATCTATCCTGGGGTGCTATCCAAGTGCTCAATGGCAGGTTTCGAGGGTCGGCGTATAAACACTGTAAACACCGTAAAATTCCTTCATATAGATTATACAATAGGGCAGGAAACTCAACAAGTATGAGCGGTCGATCCGCGGAATGGTTGGTTGCAAGAGAGATGATACCTTCCAAATCACCTCGAGAGGGAGATTTAGTTGGTCGTAGTGTAATCATAGCCCTATTTGCATCACTCACCAAGTCAGATACCTCATTCTCGGTATTATTGTGTATCAGCGGTTCGATGTTCCTCTTAGAGACCTGGAGAAAGACTACAGTGATGTCTTTCTCTACTTCCGCGTTAATGAGAGCCAATAAGGCTCCACCTTCATTCAGTGCACGAGAGTGGCGCCAATAATGTTTCCTCTTCCAGGGAGATATTTTCTTTATCCTGGGGATTTGGTCAAATTCCACGTCGATCTCCATCCCTTTTACACGGTCTGGTTTCACCCTTCGGATCTGGGCCCCGTAGTAGATACGTACGGGGGTAGGGCTATGAGTGCGCAACAGCTTTCTCTTCTCCTGCCACTGAGTGCCATGCACTAGTGTTTCCCAATGTTCAATAATTGTACGAATAGCATCACGCAAGATTCCAGACGTATCTTCCCTGAGAAGGCGGAAATTTGTGTCTAGAAGTCGGCGAACTCCCTTTTCATGGTGACCGCCCGAAGTGTATAGACTGCCTCGGGTGGGGAGAAAGTCGGCTCCTCGACTACACCAAATCTCTGATAATGTAGGCAATATTTGAATGTGAGATATTGACTCATGATCATTGTCATGACGTGGACCAGATTTCGATAACCCTCCAGGGAGGTCGACTTCTGACTGGGCTAGTTGCCCTTCTGATGAATGTGTGTTTGTCTTCGGCACGTAGGTGGCAGTCTTATCTCCTGTTTCAAATATGTCCCGGATTTTCGACATATTTTCCCCTGCGGAATGTAGAGTAGCAGTAGTTAAAACGCGATCCATCTCTCTAAGAGGCGAACAGCTCCGGAGATCTTCCACAATATCCTTCAACTCTGACTTAAAGGCCGCCTCCTGGATCTGCAACAAGGTGCTAAGAATGGCCTCCGTGATATGTAGAAGCACCTCTTCGTACTTTGCCCCATCCCCCTGGTCAACGTCTGCGTTTGTGTCTCTTAGGTGTTTTAGACAGCCCACTATCTGTCGAAAGAATGCAACTCCCCTATCCCCTTGAGGCCCATAAATAACATTGAAGATAGTCCCCACATCTTTCTCAAGGCTCAGCGAGCGTTGTACTTCTTCCCGTGAGATATAGGAAATTAAACGAAGGAAAAGAACACAGTGAGGGTCAAACATCAGCCGGGTCACGCTATACGAACGGGCAAAGTCTGCTTCAACGATATCTCTGATTCTGGCAAGCCCTGCCTCCGTGGCCCAATTGCTGATAATTGTGACGTCTAATGAGCTAGATCGGTCAATTTCGGACAGGGTTTCCTCCAGAACATCCTGCACCTGTTCTGATGATAGCTTGACGGGTTGCGAATTTGCTAAGGGGTTTCTATATGGTGATGGACGTGTTCTGCTAGCAAAACGCTCAGTATGTTAGCTGCCAGACTCACTTTCAGCTTCTTGGTGTGGATTGAAACCTAGCAATTCCATTTGTCTCATCTGGTCGAGGAGTACCATAATTCGAACGAGCCGTTGCCCGCCGGCCGCCTCCCCTTCGAGAGGGGCGATTTCCTCGGCCCTGGTGACCATTGCTTGCATGCTCAGATGAAGCATCGGTAATGGCACTCGTCACACCATGTTGTTCACCCTTGGAGTTCTGGCCTTGGTTTGGGCTAGACTTCTTACCACGGCCACTTTGTTGACGATATCTTCCCCGCCGCGCAACCTTATCTCCGCGAGAGGCTGGAATCGTAGAGTCCGCCATGGTTGGAGGATTAATGAGATAGACCTCAAGAACTACCTGGGGCGTTGAATATCAAAGAGACATCTACAAGTCAACCATGTGACGCATGAGCTGATGTGTATTGTTGTGTTTTGGGGGGAGAGGTGGGGTCAAAGTAAGGCAGCAAGGTGGCAAGGCTGCAAGAAGGGCACCACCCCTGGCTCTCCTTAACAAGCACGATACGCTATTGGACTGATCGTTACCATATATTCGTAAGCCAAGAGAGACAACACTGCTATGGGTCAAATAGTAGGATACATGGCACTTCAATCAAGAGCTCCACATACTATTGAACCAATGTTGATTGGATGCAGCAGATTCTTTATTGTAGGCGGTTATGTGAAATGGTACAAATGTATGAAGATCTTGCACCGATGAGTAGAAGACATCTTACAATGGTTATATATCAGTGCCGCAATGGCTGCTCTGAAGAAATCCTGGGATTTTGCATAGTCTCGCCTCCAACAAAGCTAAAATACCCGTCCGAGGAACAGGTCCACACTATGTACAAAATAACAGAAATACACACTTCACTATCTCGATCTTCATCTTCTCCCTATTCACGAAAGAACAATCCAGCTAGTCTAATCTACAATCTAATTTGTCACGAACTTGACGGTTGGTCTTCCTACCACAGAAATACTAGGCAGTTTATAGTTAGTAGTACACAGTATCATCCAGACCGCGACCCACTAAACTCAAACCCGAAATAAATTTAAATTTATCTCCGCCCCGCATTCCACCAACACTCTCCACCTTCAATCGCAGCTTCAACATCGCCCACAAAATCCGCTCTTAAGTCCTCCCCGAACATGCTAATCAAACAATGACCCAACCACTACCCCCGACAAACCAAACACCGACAAAAATGCGCCACCAACTAACTCCCACGCTCCTCACCTCGCTCTTCACCTCCCTCACCCGACCCACCGCAAAATGGACCCTCCACCGAACCCTCAAGAGCGACAACCCCCTCGACATAAACGGCGACCTCCACGGCACAGCAACCTTCACGCCCCTTTCCGCCACAAACAGCGATGTCCAAACGTCCCCGGCACCAGCAAAAGATCTCCTCTACCATGAAGAAGGCGAAATGCCCGCCCCGCCCGGCCTGCGCGCCAACCTCGGCGTCGGGATGGGGCTGCGCTTCACGAAGAAATATATCTGGCGGCTGAGCGAGGGGGGCATCAGCGTTTGGTTTTCCAAAGTGGGTCAGGATGTGCCGGATTACTTGTTTCATGAGTTTGAGTTCCGCGAGAGTGAAGAAGAGGGGGACGGCGGCGGCAAGGAAGGGGAGACGTTTGTGGATGCGCCCGCGCCCCCGTTGGTGTCTGGGGAGGATACGGTGGTCTTTCGGGCGAGGGGTAATCATCTCTGTATTAATGATATGTATCGGACGGCGTATGCTTTTCGGGTGAGGGGGGGCGGGGAAGTGGTTAGTTGGGCTAGTCGGCATGTTGTTAAGGGGCCGAAGAAGGATCAGGATATTGTTAATTTTTATCAATTGGGTTGAGGGCAGTTTTTCCTTTTCATTGGGTTGATTATGTGGTACATTTATAGAAGTCTGGAGTTGTGAATAGAGTCAGGATATATGTGTTCATCAGGCTGGTCTGTGATTTGGGATGAACTACCGTACGTAAATAAATAATATTCACTATGATACAAGTAGTAGGGAACTTGAAGTAAGGGTCTGCCTAACGTTCATTTTCATTTTCAAAGTGCTCACCTTCAGACAATATCATGCACCATTTCTCTTATCCAGGATGGTTTTCAAGATAATCTCACAGTTGGGCTTCCTAGCCCAAGGGTCAACGCTCTGTTCAATTCCCTCCAGTGTAATATTAACCATATTTGCCCCTGGAACATACAACGGCCAGTCATCTGTCTTGTTTTCCTGTTTCAGTTTTCCGGTAGAAAACTTTACTACCTCAGATTGAAATTGCCTGGCAAGAGAAACGTTTACAACGGGCAAGTCGACACCCTCTCTATAGAAAAAATCTGTAGCCGTCAGTATGTTTTCCACATAAAAGTAAGCAAAGTATAAAAGAGCATACAGTATGAATCCAATCCATGCGTAGCCGGCGGCACTGAAAACAGATACCGCTGAGCTCTCTTGCCATAGGCATTGGCAACCGCTCTCGCATTGCAGGCGAACACTGCATCAGTCGTCCAAGAGTTGGCAACCAGCTGTAGCTGCGAGTCTGGGTAGGGATACATATCCCGGATGTGCTGAACGGTGGTATTACTCGCTCCTGGAACCAGGCGGTGGACTAACGTGGCAAAGTCTTCATACGTGCTAACATCTGCCGTCATCCCAAATCCTTCTGCTGCCGTGTTTCCGGCCATTACCGCAGTAACATTCTTGTGATAGCGGCCCTGTTGGAGCAGAATGGGAACTGCATCGAGGAGATACTGCCCATCTGGGAACGGGCCGATGCCAATTCCAGGACCAAGGGTGCCTCCTCCCGAGCCACCGGGGAGGTTTAGGACTTTTTTATTCGTGACAGCTAGGGCTTCTTGCGATGCATCCATAAGACAAACGAGGGACGAGCAGTTCGCAGCTTGTAATACCTGATCATACACCTCCTGGCGACGTTCTGTTACATTCCTTCTAGGCATGAGAGCCGGAGAGGACAAAAATGCCTTTGCCAGTCAGAAAAGTTATTTATCCTCATAATAGGGAGAATTCCTACCTTCTGGAAAGGAAGAGTACCGTTCCCGCCGTTTCCTACGAGCATCATGGCTATCATAGCCGCTCCTGCGCTCTGTCCGCCCACTGCAATATTGCCCGGATCGCCCCCGAACCGAGAGATATACGTCTTCGTCCACTGCAACGCAGCAATACCATCATGTAACCCCACATTGGCATCCATCTCTTCATGCGCAGAGGATACCCATCCATACACACCCATGCTGTAAACATGATCAGCAACGCTCACAGTCAGTACCGGACGGGAAACAAACCGATAATTACTCGCCACAAAGATGAACCGACTTTCCCCTCCCTTAATAAAATCCATCAGGCCAAACCCATCACCAAACAAATCCTTGCTTCCAAATGCAAACGCACTCCCGTGAAGCCAGTGCAGAACCGGCACGTTATCCCCCTCGCGCACCCCCTCCGGCACCCACACATTCAGGAATAGGCAATCCTCGTGCCCCCATGAGGTCCCGTTAATTCCCGGGAATGGAGCCTGTGGAGGAACGGCGCTGACGCAGTCACTTATTAAGAGTCGATCTCGGCCATCCTGGATGCCGTCTTCGTGGGGCGGGGGAGTGACTGGGTTACGAAAGCGGCGGCTACCGGTGGGTGGCTGCGCGAAGCGGATGTTGTTGTATAAACCGATTTTGGTGCCGGATGTGGTGGTATTGATGAATGTTGGGGTGTGGATAGCATAGCCTAAGTCTATCTGGGGGAAGGATTGTGCGGTAATAACTGGGGCAAGGAAGAACACAGCGCTGAAGAATAGGAAAATATGTGAGTACATTGTCGGTTTATAGGCATATTCTTGCTGATTCTTCTGAAGTTATCAGCGATACTGAAGAGCTGATACTTCTCATAGTATTAGAACTGGCGTTTTATAGTAAAGTTCCATGAAGCTTACCGATAAGGTTGACTCGTACTCGCTTGACATGATCTGAGTGGATCCCTCGTATAACGGCGCATATTAGGTTCGGTTGATCGACAATTCGCCATCACGCATCTTCAACAGCTGGCATTAGGTTGAAGTCAATTAGAAGTTCGTATCAGAGCACATGTCCTGGGTGGGCATACTTTAACAACCTCTAAATCAAACACGAGGTGCGTTTAACGATTGGACGGGATACCACCTACCACCATGATAGCTAGGCACTGAAGACGAATCATCAGGAAGAAGCCTTGGCAAAATTGCCTAATTGTCCTCAAGTCAAGACTATCTGCGTCATATGGATTCTTAGGCGAATAACCATTTTGGGCTAATGAATATATTCGATGATATTTCAATTGTCTCAATTTAGGCAGAAGCATTAGGCACTGGGGGTTGAAACTATATTGTAGGTAGTTTGTGCTACAACTGTATTGGCTGTGACCATCATCCAACCAACAACTAAGTTCCAAGTGAGCCGGAAGGCTACGAATCTTCCCCATATGTGTCACGGGCCTATCCAAAAACGTTCAACCGACAGGTGCATTATCACTGGAATTCTGAGTATATGCAATGCTCTTGGCGAATATGACAAGTCGGCGCGTAGGCTTACCACGGTTGCCATGTTTGTTCATTTATAGGGTACGTGAAATGCTTTCTAACTACTGATCGATCCCCCTCCCTTTTATTCTGTTTATTTCGCCCTCTTTTTTTTTCCAATTCTGACTATAAGTATAAATCCCAGCATATTAATAAAAATAGATGGCATAATAAAACACACTTCTAAACGTATTTGATGGTGAAAAATGACTGGGTGCCATGCAGCAAATATGTTGTCAGCTAGCTACTGGTCTCTGATGGTTGCAAGTTGACCGTATAAAGGCACATTGGTTGAACAGCTGAAATGGCCAAAAGTATATTAATAGGTAGCTTACATAGATGGCCAAGCGATAGAAAATGGCTATTGAATAGCCAAAGCTCGTATATGATCGGCATGGATGAACAGGACCTTTCTACATTACATAATTTCGTGAGCCTTTTTTTTGGATTTAATGAGAAGTCGAGATACTTCCGTAATAAAACTAGATTATATACCTATTTCTGTCATGAAAGCCTTCCATAATTGAGGAAGTTGGTAAGTCTAGTCACTGGTGTCTGATAGGTTATGATCAAGTGCCGCGGAGGTACGGGGTAATTGGGGCCGAGGAACACAGTGCCGTAAACGGCATGAGAATCAATCAAAAGCAAAAGTCCAAGATAAGAGGACTTAGTCCTCAAAATAGACGAATGTGTAACCAATCCCGAGCAAGATGACCTCTTCCCCTCATTTCCCCAGAAGCGGGGCAGCCGCATCGCGAGTGTGTATATAAAGCAAGTAAAACAAAGCTTTCCTTTTGTTTAATTCATCTTCTCACACGTCACCTACCAGGCTGAAATTGAAAGACAAAAATGCCTCGAGTAGCTATTGTCACTGGCTCAGCGCGTGGAATGTAAGTCATACCTTTCTGGTATCTGTATTAATGTTAAACGTATTCCAGCGGAAAGGCGATTGCCCTCCGTCTTGCAACGGACGGCTATTCGATTTGCATTAATGACATTCCCGGTGCAAGGAATGAGATCACCGCAGTTGTTGATGAAATCAATGCCATGAGCACACAAGAAGCGACTCCCACTTCTCGTCTCCGAGCAATCGGCGTAGCCGCCGATGTGACCTCTTCTACCGCTGTAGAAGAGATGGTACGAGAGACAGTAGCAAAGCTTGGTCCATTAACGCTTATGGTTGCGAACGCGGGTATCGCGCAAATAAAACACCTTCTCAGCGTCACCGAAGCCGATATTGACGAAGTGTTCTCCGTCAACTTCAAGGGCGTGTTTAACTGCTACACCCATGCAGCCCGCCAGATGATCGCGCAGGGTGATCCACAATCTGCTGCTGGGGTTGGAGTTTATAAGATTGCTGGGGCCTCATCTATCGTCGGGTTCAGGGCGTTTGAGACGCTGGGGATCTATTCGGCCAGTAAATGGGCGGTTCGGGGATTAACGCAGGCGATGGCGATAGAGATGGCACCACACAAGATTACAGTCAACGCATATGCGCCAGGGGTGGTGGGAACGGCCATGTGGGATAAAATTGATGAGGAGTTGGGCACAATCGAAGGCCGAGCGAAGGGGGAAACGCGAAAGGTATATTCGAATAAGGCGGCTTTAGGCCGGACGAGTGAGCCAGAGGATGTGGCTAGGTTGGTTGGAGGGTTTTTGGCAAGTCAGGACTCGGATTTTGTGACAGGGCAGACCATGTTAGTCGACGGTGGCATCGTCTTGACATAGAGCTCCTTGTCGGTATAAGTGGTTGTAACTTGTTCACCCTGACGGCTCATTCGAAAAATGAAAAATCAACACTTTTCTGCTTCCCGCGTGCTCAGACCCAAACACTAATCAACACATCATTTATACCCGAAAGGCAGAAAGATAGAGAAACGTCTTGCAGGCTCTGTCCTTGGAAATTCCAATAAACACAATATAACCCGCCTCATTTTGGCAATCGCTAGCCCCTATGTTATGGAAATAATCTCAAGTTTCATTACCATGGAATACCCGTATCTTAATAAAGAAATCTCAGCATATGAAGATACATCGCTAATCTCTTGACAGAGATTCCACATGGGGTTGGGGGGGGTGCAGGGGGGGTTATATCAATTGGCCAAGCGATTCAGATTCGCTATTATTTCTACGCTCCCTTGGGGAAGGGAATTTATAACAAACGATAAAATGGAAGTTCATGCGGTGAAACAAATTATATTCATAAACTAATTCATTAGAAAGGATTCAAACATCATTAGAGCGTTATTCCAATTTCCATGCCTTTCTCAATGTTTTTGATGAGAGGCGAGGTCACTTTCAAAGATACACTCGAATAATTAGTGCACCCGAGACTTAGAAGCCTCTCAAAAGTTCGAGCCCTGCGATTAGAGAGCACCGATTCGGAGATTTTCGAAGGGAGACGTTCAATTGCAAAGATTTGTTTCGTTTTGCATAGGTGCCAGTGAACACTTTCTGAACCATTTTCACACAAGCCCATCGACATTTTCTTCGAATGACCCCGTTTCATCACAAATCTAACGGTAAAGGTCTGAATGTTCACGCTTGATAGCATCGGCGCCCTTCTCAGCCACCATGTAAACAGAGTTCTGAATCCGGCAATCGGGAATGACAGGGATGACAGAAGCATCAATAACACGGAGGTTCTTGATTCCGTGGACCTTAAGGTTGGGATCCACGACACCCTGTTGGATGTTCTTGGAGAGACGAGCAGTTCCACAGGGGTGGAAGGAGGTCTGAGAACGATCCAACACAGTCCTCTTCATTGCTTCATCGTCATCCAATGGCATCTCCCAAGGATACTCATCTTCAACAATATCCTTAAATCCTTCGCCATTCTTGAGAACATCGTAGGCAAATCGAATACCTTCACGGATGGCAATAACGTCAAGATCATTGTTGAAATAATTCAAATTGATATTGGCCTGCTGCAAGGGGTCGGCACTATTGAGTGTAACCTCGCCGCCCTCAGAAACAGGACGAACGAGATCTACCATAACTGTCATATAGCTACCTTTCTTAGGGTGGGGGAAATGCCACTGGAAGGCACTACCAAAGAGAGGGATAAAGTCAAGCTCAAAATGAGGTTGTCCATACGGACAGAACGGATCCTTGCCGCCATTAGCAGCCTTTGCCTCGCGGTACTCAGGGGACTTCTCTAAGTACTTGTCAATGCGAGGGAAACCGATCATCTCGAGGAAGGGCGATCCCATGGGGCCAGCATGACCTTTAGAGTAAGCTGCCAAAACCTGATTCTGCATAGGACCCTTTCGTAGAACGTGGCTATCCATCGAGAAACTGTCCTTCAGGCGAAGCGCGAAGGGGACACCTGGGTGATCCAAGAGGTGCTGGCCGACATGGCGCGAGTCGACAATCACCGGGATATTATGCTTAGCTAGCTCAGGCGCCGGTCCAATACCACTCAGCATCAGGAGTTTAGGTGATTCAAAAACACCCTGAGAGACAATAACTTCACGGGTGGCATAGTAGCTAAGCTCTTGTCCGGAACCCATGATCACAGTTACACCCTTAACGGTGCGGTCAGCATCATCGATAATAAGGGTCTTTGAGTAGGCGTCAGGGAGAATAGTAATATTCGGCTTATCTGCGACCGCGAGGAAGCTTCCTGATCGACGACCTTTATAAATCGTGTTTATACTGTGTGTCAAGCCGTTCATCTCGCCATCGTAGATATTCTCGGTCACAGGCTGGCCTGTGGACTTCCAAGCCTTGGTAAGGAGTTCACGGAAACCCTTCATTTCTGGCATAAGCTCGGCATGGGCAATTGGAATCGGACCACCAGAGCCAATCTTCTTAAGCTCCGGTGGGTACAAGCCCGCATCATCGTGATAAGTCACGCTCTTCCGAAGATAAGGAACCAAAGGATCCCAGGTCCACTCCTTCCCGCCATATTCCTCCCAGAGATCAAAGGTACCCTTCGAGCCAGGCACCCAGGAGAAATAGTTGAGGGACGAACTACCTCCAAGGGCCTTTCCACGGGTATTAGGCTTCTCAATACGCTCATAGTCGTCACGCTTCACCATTGTGGTCTTGTAGGCCCAGTCGAGCTTGCTGCCACGGATATCCATTGCGAGACCAGGGGTCCTGATCTCCTCATTGTCGATGGAGTTGCCAATACCGGCTTCGATGACCAGGATTCTGGCATTGGGGTTTTCCGCAAGACGGCAGGCAACAATGTTGCCTGCCGTACCACCACCGACGACAATAAAGTCAAAACGAGCACCGTCCTTAACTGGCATAATGAAGAGTGGCTTTCAAAATGGTATGAAGAATATAGCCTGGGTTAAAAACTTCCAGAGATCTTATCAAGGATTATATAGCCCGCCATGGAGAAGCGTTTTTCATAGAGGAGGGGTTTCCCCAAGTACAGAACACATCCGATAACGTCATAGACTTGCAGCAAACGAGGGGCATCGACATCATTAGTCTGGTGAGGTGAGTCCCTATAGGCCTCGGACGTATTTCATGGACTTCTAGCCAAGGACGCACGCTATGATGCGTCTGATGCTAATAGGCGATTGGGATCAGAGTTCAATCCAAATATATTAACATGAACCTTCGGTACGATTGAGTTCGAGCGAATTTTATACGACGTCACATTTGTTAGCTGTGCTATGCGGAAGTCTAGGGAGCCTAGAACTCTGAATGATTGGAACAAGCTTTGCCCTGTATAGTTCTGAGCACATTGTATTTGACATCACACAATGAACCATGGTTGAGTGTTCCGGAACTAGAGTTACTAGACCAATGTGGGGTTAGTAGAATCAGTCCCGTTTAATCTGGTAAGAGTACTCGTCCAATCAGAGCAGCTCCGTGTATCTGATCTTCGGCTGCCATGGCTTCCTAGCATCAGACCCCAACATTAGTGGGGGTACAATTGGGGTAGCACTACGCGAAGTTTGCGATCAATATTACTGCTTTAAAAATGTACGATTGGCTAGATACTATTAACAAGGACCGAACTTCAAGCTGTGCTGCTTTCCTTATAAGTGCAGAGCCTCTTATTGGGTAGAGAGGACGGAATAGAGGCACACCTCAACCGTTAATCCATTCTTTGCACTGCCCCATACTCCTATTCATGACCTGCCCATGCGTGTGTATATGCGTCTGTGGGTAGGGATCGACCCATTGTGTAGCCCATGGGCCTGCCGAGGTCTAATTGCTGTAATAGTATTTTTTTTCTAAGCTCTCCATGGTGACTGCGGCACAGTTCACCCGTCGGGTGAGAGCGCCATAGGCAAAAGTAAACCGTGGTTATAGGAAGCCAGAGGCGACAACTGATTCCGGAACAATAGCTAGCAAACTATGGAACTGAACATCAGCTCTAGCTAGGCAGACTCTGGGCTCCTACGGACTCCGGATGGGCATTCCAGAGGCCTCAATCAGTGCGGGGTTAATTGCATTGTGACATCAACCTGCATGGGTATACGTGGACAATGAAGCTGAAAGGATGCAGGATTTGAGTGGATGTGGGTTAAAAGCTGGGGAATTGTTGACTTCTGGACCCATGTTTGATGCCAGAGCAGAACTGAGCTGGCAATTAACCCTGGTATCGGATGCATCCAAGCAATCCTATTGGAGCTGTCGCAAATGCAACGGGAAAAAAAAGAAAAGGTTAAAAATCCTTAGCCGTATCTGATTATACATGATCTCATATGAATCAAAAACCCAGCGAGTAACAGCTATGCATAGCGGTTTATTATTTGGCTCCATTTTAAAGGGCCAATGACAACATGGTAGCTACTGTAGCTCGCGGGGCCATATCACTAATCAACAGCCTTTCTTCTAGTACCAATTTTACCTGCTCACGATCTATCGCATCCTATCTCGTAAACAGACTGTTGCATATACTCCTCATAAACTCTCATAGAGTGTGGGCCAACTCAAAAGGTACAACTTACACGGCCCAAGCGTCGCTCCCCTCACTTATTGCTAGGTACAACTAATCCCGTTCATGACCCCCACCATGTAACACCCAAAGGAGCTGTTTAGCATTATGCGAGGGAATCATTCAAACTTTTAAGTTGGTGGGATTAAAGTTCAGTATAAAACATTCACCCATTTCTCATCTCCTGTGGACTCCTCACTGATATGAATACTCGCGGATACTTGACACCGAGTAGTATAGACGCCGATGGTTGCGCCAGGCTATTAACCCTGGAAATTACTCTATGTGCTGTGAAGTCCCTTCAATATTGCCCACCAGTACCAAATCATACGGCAGCATCAACTGTTTAACATTGATCATCTGCGTTCCTGGAGCAAATATACTCTGCGCTCAGAAGAAGCCCAGCTGCGGCATGTTCTGAACAAAGGTGTCCAAAGTGATGTGGGCATGGTTAATAACGTTTATGTGGCTGTTCACAATCTTAGGTTTGTAGGTGGTAATCAAATCTGATAACGGTATTGATTGCGTTTGTGTTGCATTTGAACAAACGCTTCTGAAACCTAATAATAGAGAGGCTTGCATCATTGATCGTATCATTTACATCGTAATTACTGCCGCCGGGTAGAACCCAGCCTTTTCCGGAGGTAACAATCGTACATGTATGTAATCTTACAAGAAAAGTCTCATTTCCTCCATGCACTCGTACCACTCTACTATTATAGTACTAGTACCCTACCTAACCTGTCGTACTGAGCCTGAGGCTACACTGCATTGTGTCATTTAAATTGCTATTTAGCTAAAAGCACATCTTTTCTCTTCGCTATCTGTCCTCTCAAAACCTCTAAAATCATGAAAAATGCATTTCCCGTATGAACAGACTTGATGCAAGCCAAAATGAGATCCAACTGCTTACCATCCTCCTCGATAAGAACTGAGAGGCGGCTATGCAATTTTCCCTCACAATTGTATCACTCGACAAAAAGCCAACGTTCAAGGCTCCTTCATATGAATGGGAGAACATGGGGACAGCTTCATGAGACAGCTATTGTCGAGGAATATCCGTTCCATACAACACCAAATTTATCATACGCCCTACATCATCTTCGCTATCCAATGCGGGTACGTCTCAGTTTGGTTGACTACATTTGCATCGATCAAGACAATGTGAACGAGAAGCTTAACCAAATCCTGTTGATGCGCTCGATCAATGTAGAAGCAACACCGGTAATTATCATGTTTGTGGAGGAGTCGACTCCAAATATTGAGCTTGCAGTATGATGGGCGGAGAGATATACCTTGAAAAGACTAAACAGAAGGACTCTATATTGGTGCAACATTTGTATTACGTGCCTATACTCTCAGGCTGCTAGACAAAAAAAGATGTCTTCAATTCAGGATGGCATAGGCCTCATATTTGAGATTGGCGATTTACCAGATTCGACTCCAATGTAAACATATCAAAAGTATCAGCTGCCCTGGCACGAACCAATTTCCGTATGCGGAGATCTGAGTTTCAGTTTATTATTCTTTCCGAGTCTACCTTGCTTATTACATGGTTTCCCAGCAGCTTTTACAGAGCTCCTCCAGACCCAGATTGGCGATAGTCTATCAACACATAGTTCGCATGCACAATTCAATATGATCGATTTGAACTGGGGCATGTTTAAGTTCCTCGCAAGCATTAAGAATCCTCCCCCCAATTGTCACGACTCATATTGAACAATAGTCCAGATAAAATCGCATAGTATTTTTGTCATACTGATAGATCATGCTCTTTAGGACCGTGGAGAAATTTACCGGCCTTATGTGTCAGATGACCTGTCAACATTTCACATTTAGGTCCGATCTGCAGGATATGCATAACTTTATTCCCGTTTAGCTCAGGTCCATCCCACATCGCCAGAGAGGTGAAAGAAGTCTGCAAAGAGAATAGTGTAACTCTGGAAACGTATAGGAGCCACACACCATAAGCGAGAGGTTTCTTAAAGCATACTATGCATATGAAGAATTATTTAGGAGTCATAT
The DNA here is from genome assembly GCA_009193595.1 of Aspergillus bertholletiae. NCBI lineage: Eukaryota > Fungi > Ascomycota > Eurotiomycetes > Eurotiales > Aspergillaceae > Aspergillus > Aspergillus bertholletiae. The sequence continues at coordinate 271,589 of ML736174.1, forward strand.
TGAAGTCTATCGTGGCGGAATTCTACCGCGAAGAAGATGTACTATCCCCGTATTGGTGATATCGACGCATATTCCATTACTTGATAGCCCCACTTGAGGACCGATAGCTTACCATGTCTTCATTATAATATTTTCTTTTGTTCAGCAATTCCTGGGGCAGTTGACTTGGGATTGATCTAGGTGTTGAAGGTCAAGGTCTAATTGTTGCCGCACACGGTGCGAAGCACTCTCTTGTACTCTGAAAGCTCTCTAGTGATAACAATTGTCTGGATAGAGCTCAATACAAAGTAGTTAGTCAAGTCTTCGTCGATAGATTTGAAGAGATGAAAAGCCATAACCAAAGTACTTCTACAAGTGGCTCAAGTTCCAACCGTCAGAAAAGTATCTTGTTCTATAGCTCGGCATATCAGGTAACTTGAATCACGTTGTATATGCAAGGCACTTTAACGACTCCAGGCCATTATGATGTTTCTTCCAGATAGCTCTACCACGGCGGTATTCGAGATTTTCTCATACGCAATTTTAGTCACGATGGACACAGCATACCCAGTAGCTTCTATAAAATGACCAAGAGCTAAACCGAACTCATATTTAGACCAACCATGCGTTGCATGTAACAAAGTCAATAATCTAGCTTCTATAGATGTTGTATTGCATCCAAACTTCGTCCACTCACCTCCCGTGTTCTTTTTGTTTTTTTTGCCTCTTTTCCATCTTGTAGCACCAGCAGAAAGACTGCTCGATGAAGTTTTGTTTTACCATCTTCATCTTGACCCCTTTCGCCTTGGTTTGGTCCGGATACTCCTTGTCATCCAGATTGCCTCATTCTCAGCCGTGCCGCCGGGGGGAACTAGGCTCCCAAAGAAAGCCAACAGCAACGGAGGAAACATATCATTGAAATAACTGCGCAGAGTATGAACTGAACGCATATCTCTCACTCACACACTCACACACCCACCCCAGTCGAGATTCTTGGGTTTTTTTTTCTGTCCCCTGCAGATTCCTAAAGCCTTAAAATCCAACCACAGAAAGAAAAGCCCGTGAATTGTCTCAGGTCAGTCAGTCAACCATAAGAAGCCCTGCAACGCATCACAGCTATCCCAATCCCCCCTAGCTAAGCACCGTCCCCAAGGGCGTTCGAAACACCGCGAAAGAACACGCTCTCAGTAGCTAGTGTTTACGAAACATCAGCTCGAGGACGATAAGGATAACCGGCGAAAATATTATCGCCACGATGACACAGATCACCCAACAGGGGTCGCGCCTCCAGTTGCGTGCCCACCAATTCGGGCGGGGGGCTGTAGTAAGGCGTGGATTAAATACTATCACTTGAGGCAGGCCGGTTTCTTCATCGTAGGGGGGATTTGAGGAGGAGGATGGTTGCGCTTCGGAATATGGAGGGGGGGGAGGAGGAGTAGACGAGAAATCCTGCGACGCGTTAAGAGGGGTTCTGTGGAAATGAGTGGGGCCGGGTTTACCTACTTTTAGTTGGATCATGGCGATCGATCGACTCTTGGGGGCAGGGGACGGGGAGTTCCGAGGAAAGGGTTCTAAGGATCGGCACACCTATGGGAAGAGGGCGATTATATACTCCAGAGCAGACGTTGTCAGAGGTGATTGTTATGCAGGGGTTGGGTTGTGATTCATTTTACAGGAATTTGGTACGACAGATTAAATTGCGCTACAGCCTCGCGTTGGTGACTGGCTGTGGGGTTTCGGTAGACGTAACATGACCATGATAGAACCAGGTAGTATTTAGTTAGTTAGTAAAGATATATATACTTAAGTTCTAGTTTGTTGAAGAGTATAAATCATTAATAGCCTGTCAGTATCAGGCATATCAAGATCTTATCAGTGGAATGTAACTATGAAAACCCTGATCTTTATCAAGGCACCACTCCGACAATATTCTCATTACTAGAAAATGTGCAGAGAGCCCTAAAATTAGTATGACTCTTGGTTAATTAATGAACTAGTTTAACTAGTTAGGGCTTAGCAATCACTAAGCAAAAAATCTCAACTCCCGTCATCCGAGCCGCGGAGATGAACTGACAGGGGCAGACCCCCTTCTCGGCGAGAAACCTTGAGACTACGGAGTACAGGCAAGGCTCAAGGCTTAAGGCTTAAAGCTAGAGTTACTGACGGAAGTAAAAAAAAAAAAAGACCCCGACAACGTCCGAACATTCTGGGGTAGCACGTGCACAGGTACACTTTTGAACAAAAACACAAAAAGGCGCCAAGTGCTGTCGGCAATTCTATACACGCTACTCCGTAAATTTACTAGAATGTCCGGAGAACTTTATCAAATCACCTACCCACGTGGGCATTTGGAGTCAACAAGTTATGTTGGAAGGTATAGGAAGTTGGTTGAATTCCTTATTTAGATTCTTGCTTCTTGAATCTATCAACATGACTGTGTGAAGAAGATATCGCTTAGGAAGAAACACAGCGCTAGGCCTAATTAGGCAGCGTCAACAAGTTATGTTGGCCATTTGTGCAATTGCCGACATTCCCACATCCTGGTGTATCTCATAGCTGTCAGGTTACAATTATGCATCCCACGTGTCGGTATATCAAGAAGCGACTGGAGATCCAGGCAAGCGAAGAAGACTTCGGTTAGAGAAAGCAGTGATTCTATGAATTGCTCAATATCAGCCTCTCTGAATGACTGGCATCCCATGTCTAGTAATGGCTCTCGCGACTATAAAGCCAGCCCATCTTGACATGTTCGGAAATGGCTCCGAACTGTGCTGGTTATTGCTTTGCTGTTTGGACGGGTGAACGTATCCTCTCGAGTCTTCACCATGCAGAACATGCTCTTTGTACTTCCGCTGATCACCACCTCTTGGGTGGGTGTTACTGCGGCTAGTTTGGATAGCGCTACTCGTACAACACAGCCAAACTGGTTTCAGACATCTCCTCAGAGTTACCAAGGTAGGTTATGAACGCAGGCAACGGTTCCTATAGAGCTTTCTGCTAAGCAATCTTCAGGCGTAACTGCCACCGGCTCTGCGCCTTTCCTCGCCGAAACAAACCCTGCATTCTCCAGTAATGAGACGTATATTGCCAATGACCCTCTGGTCACAAATCAACCCATCTCAGGAGCGCATAGGCGCAATATTTTCCACCATGCTGGTAATTTGAGGTAAGTAATCGAAAGGGCAAATAATGGTCCTCTGCCCAGTAATACGAAAACGTCAAATCCCACGGTGCAATAGCCCATACTTCTCCTCGGAAGACGGCTTCGGGGTCGAAGAATATCCCATTCCCGTTGGGGCAAACATAACCCAAATGCATATTCTCCATCGGCACGGTTCCCGGTATCCTTCTTCGTCAGAGGGGTTTCCGCCCTGGGCTGAAGGGATCAAGAACTCTACGGCTACCGGAAACCGCTTCAAGGGTGCTCTATCATTCCTCAACGATTGGAGCTATGGCCTTGGAGCAGAAATCCTTGTTCCAAAGGGCCGCCAAGAGCTGTTTGATAGCGGTGTCCTCGATTACTACAACTATGGACATCTTTACAACGAAAGCCTTGGTCACAGGCTAGTGGCACGCACCACAACGCAGGATCGCATGCTTAAATCGGCTGAGAACTTTCTTGCTGGCTTCTTTGGCCTGGATTGGACTAACAAGGCCAATCTTCTGGCAATGATTGAAAGTGTAGGGTTCACTAACTCCCTTATTGGAATATATTCCTGTACCAATGCTATGACCGTCATAGCCAACACATCAATCTATGAACCCATGGAACAATGGATTAATATATATCTCAAGGAGCGCACTGCAGCACTGAAAGAGCTTTCCAGGTCCTATAATTGGACCGCAACTGATTCGCACAATGCTCAGTCTCTCTGCGTCTACGAGACTATTAGCTTTGGCTACAGTCAGTTCTGCCAGCTCTTTACCTATGACGAGTTTGAAGAATACAGTTACTCGTATGATCTTATGTTTACCGCCATGGTTGGATTTCAAAACCACGCTGGGCGCGCCCAGGGCATCGCATGGGTAGAGGAATTCCTCGCCCGAGTAGAAGGCCATGTCCTGCAGACCACCGGCACAAATGCTAACATGACTCTGGCCACTAATCCCGTTACGTTCCCAGTAGATCAGAACCTCTATCTTGACTTCACACATGATGCCGATATCTTCGCGACCCTTACAGCATTCGGGTTCAGAAAATTTGCTCAATTCTTGCCCCCAACGGGACCTCCGAAAAACCAGCAATTCTCCACCAGCAAGGTTGTTCCTTTTGGTGGCCGCACCAACATTGAGATTATACGGGCACCTCATAAGGTATCAACGGAGCGATCTCAAAACAGAACCCACAACGACTACGTAGGAGACACGACGGAAACATATTATGTTCATTTTCTTCAAAACCAACGCACACTCCCTCTTCATGCCAGCTTCTCTGAGTGTGAATATCGGGACGATGGGTGGTGTGAGTTAGACACGTTCCTCAAAATACAGAGAAAAAGCTTGGAGCGGTCTCAGTTTGAATATGCGTGCTTTGGCAATTGGAGTACTCCGGCATATGGGGATGTTACAGACGGAGTGCCTCCTCGGTCCTGAGAGGGATTGTTTCTTGCCATCGGCTGTTCATATTATATGCCGCATTGTAAAAAGGTCTATAAGAAGATAAGTGCAGACTAAAGTCGAACGAGTTAGAAAGGAAATGAAAGAGTCATGCAATTAAATTACCAGGGTCCACACTAATTTAGTCCGTTTATGTACCTAGAGCAACACCGATAGGGCAACGGGCATCGAACAGCCATTGGGATGTATGTATTTTAGTCCATGGTTGAGCAAATCCCATAAAAACCCAATCATAATGCCATCTACGTGATTGATGAATATTGTTGACAGTCCATGAGCCTCACGACACAGCCTGTTGGGGATTCATGTATCAGCCCCTATACAACATTTACTGAATGCTTCGGTAGAGGGTGGGGCGAGTCGGTTCTGATGGTAAGACCCAGACTCCGACAGCCTAAGGATTTTAGTGCAGTAAGCTGCGACTGGGTCAGGGTTTAACTCGGTTCTGACTCAGTTGGAGCTAATATCACGTAGTCATATACTGTATCAGATGGAGATATTACAAAATTAACCAGCATTATTACTATGGGGTATACACAATCTGTCGGTTTGACAATTGTATTGTACAAAATGTAAGTCACGTGTTGGAGCTCTAAGCTCTGACTGACTCAACTCAAAGTCGGGTTAGTTGATTTCCTGACCCAGTTGGAGCTCCGACCAAGTCAGAAAGTCAGGTATGCTCACGTGATACGGGTTGCGACTGACTCAGGAAACGACAAAGTTCAGACAGCGGAACAGATTCCCGTTTTGCGCCCATTCTGAGGCAGTCGCACTATGTAATTCCTGAGTCAGTCAGAGTTCCTATCATGTGACTAAATGCGGTAGAGCTCCAACTGCCTCAGAACCATTTCGCCCCACTCTGACCAAGTCACAGCTAACAACCCGAATCGTAGCCTTCGATGAGCACGGCAATAAAAAACAACAACACAAAAAGCGCAAAAAAGAATGCCCCCAGGCGGGTTTGAACCGCCGACCTCTGCATTACAAGTGCAGCGCTACTACCACTGAGCTATAAGGGCTTCTTGTTGAATGGTTAGATGGCTTTTTGAGTTGTGGCACGCAGTGAAGAGTATAATATCGCATCATTATGCAGATTCGAGGCAGGGGGAGCGATACGGTATACCTATCTCTAAATGTGGAATTAAACAGAGTACACAGGTCAGATGCCGCTTCCCAGAAGCCGCAAGCCGGCCCCACCGGTCTTGGCAGTAGCGGCGCGGCACCTCAGCTTTTAAATACTGTACCAGATACCATGAAATTCAATTTCAATTATCTTCCATAAATATTTGTTGAAGATTCCCCTACATAAGTGCTTCTCAATCAATTACCAACCAAATTACATCAGCTATACTTGAGATGGATCTAGATCATATTTCATTGAGGCTATGTGATAATGAAGACATCTCTTCAAACATTAGTGATGTTGACATTGAAGAGGTCAGAAATACATACAGTTATTAAGTACTTACTAACTGGTTTGAAAATACTTAGCAACCAAGTGCTTTTATTCAACTAACAGAT